>CM054934.1:24000501-24121916 GCA_029168755.2 Tillandsia fasciculata | reverse complement strand
ATCCAACTTAATCTGTCACGCCCGGGTGCAAACAGGACCGGGGACCTCTACAGATCCGCCGTGCACATGGGATTTCCCAGTACACGAAGCGCTGGAACCTGCTCAAATATTAACTGTACAATAAAAGAGCATAATACAGAGCTGAAATAGAAGAACAGAATAGTATTTCTCAGACTGGAACTACAAATACAACTGTAATATGTACAATAATCTCCCAGCTCACTCAAATAATACAAACCCGATGGCGGAAGCCAGACCAAAATAAAAGGAGAATCTCACAGTTGAGTAGGGGGGTACAACGTCTATCTACAGCTCTACGTATCTCCCAGGAGACTATTATTCAGCGATCCCCTTACCTCGATCAGCTGCCGATGGCCTAGCAGCTCCTGCAGATGACTCTGCAAAATAAAGAGAAGAAGAAAGAAACAGAAAACAACAAGGGGTGAGAACTACCAGAATAACCAGCAGCCTCCCCTAGTGGGTAAAAACCTCAACTCTGACGCACCCACTAGGACTACTAGAGGCAAAAAGGAAAAGGGGAAGTGGTAAGATACATAAGATGCTGAAACAGGAAAACTAACACTATTATGATGTCAAAATGTATGCATGCATCAGACAATATCTGTCCAAATAAACCCAATCTAGTCAACAGAAAAAACTGTACTGCCTGCTCAGCGGACTTGCACACACGGGCTCCCCAGAAACCGCGGATCGGCTCACACGGCTCGCATCCCAACATAAGTATCAGACCGGCACAAACGGGGGTCCGAGAAAGAAGCACACCTCGGAGTGGCACTCGAGGGGAGCGACCCACACGAGTAAAATATCTCTGTCTATCAGTATCACAAGTATCTCTGCTTAGCACATGTCTCAATATAGCAGGACTGGATCATAAACATGATCAAAGTGGGAAAACATCCAGCCACTATAGAACCCAATCCCCACTGATGCAATAAATAAACCAAACTCAACCCCAATCTGATGCAAGGATAATCATCTGGTCAACCGCCTACTGTCCGCGGTCACCGCCATACACCCACAAGTCCACATCTAGCACAACCTTGGCTACACCCAATCCCCTGCTCACACCTGAGCACACAACATATGATGCAAAGGACAACAATGAAACATTGTTCAAATCCAATATGATAGTGTAGCAGTAAATAGTGGCCTTACCTGATGTCCGGGCATGCATGCAACTGTCTTTATTTTTTAAAAGTTGTAAAATAGTGTCAAGGTTAAAACAATTGATTTACTGAATAAAAAGTCATTTGCATGCGAGATCATAGCCTTTGTCTCATCACAGTGTCCCAATATAAGTCATCATATCATGTGTGGGGTTATATTAATTTTTAGGGGAGTTTGTCTCCCAGCGGTCCTTGTCATTTGTCATATTAATTTGTCCCAATGATTCTCATTAGTTGTCCTGTTAGTTGTCCTGTAGGAGTCCTGTTAGAGTCCTGTTAGTAGTCCTAGTAGTAGTCCCACTAATTCCCTTAATTGTTCAAGTATTTTAGGGGATTTCCAGTAATCCCAGTGAGCTTGTCAAAAATGAGGTAAGCAACAACCGCCCACCTTGGAACAGCTAAAACAACACCCCAGGTAGTCTCTGGTTGTCCACAGTCCCAAATCTGCAAATCAACGCTCACGGTATAAATACAAATCCAAAAAGCATAATATTTGCTGTTTTTCAGACAGCACGGGAGAAAAGAGGAATCTTTCACCTCTAAAATGAGCTCCTAAAAGTCTCAGAAAAATCACGGTTGCGTTCCTCGCGAAGAGTAGATCAAAATCGACTCTTAAACGCCTCGATCTGACGCTCCTCCGTCAAGATAAAAATCGGAGAAGTCGGTGCTGCCAAAAACCATCACAGTAAAAGGGGGGTCACAGAGGACATGAAAACTGTGCCAAAAGTAGAAACACGCAAAATAACAATACGGAAATCGAAGCCCTACCTCTTACGGTCGGCTGCCGCAAAAGCGTCTCCAAAAATTCCACCGGTTAGCCCGCAGTGAATTTTCGACGGAACTGCGACGGGAAATGGGCCGAAAAAAGAAAACGTCGCAGTGCGCCGCGTCGCAGATATCTCACTATCTGTAACTCCTAATATCCTGAGGATGGTAGAGAGTAGAAAGAGGAGAGAGAGAGGAAAAACTTTCGTAGGGGGCACTTTTTCTGATTCTCTCTCTTCGGCTCGGAAATCCAAGGTGGAAAGAGAGGGGGGCGGGGGTTCCCTCTTTATAATGGGCCAAAGGGAATATTCCCGCACGGGATCCGATCCCGAACAGGAAACACGGAAACTGGCCATCACGGAAGCGCCAGGTGTCAACAGACAAGAAACAGCCTGTGCGAGGCCAGGGACAACAGAATTTCGCCACGTGGCCACGTGGTCCATGTGATCGGTCCGCAGCTCCGGTTCTTCCGGAAATTTGTCGGCCTAAGATGACTGCCACGGCGAACCATCCCAGAAGCTCTAGAAACCGGCCAACAATAGGAGCTGCCACGTGGCAAGGGAAGATCGGTGCACCCGGTGCACGCCGGCCATGGACCGCGCACCGAGGCCGCCTGCGCTGCGCATCCGCGCATGCCCGATCGCCGCGCTCCTCCGCGCTCGCCGCTCGCCCCGCCGCTGCGCGCTGCCCGCCGACGCCCTGCCGGTCGCCGCGGCAGCCGGAACAGTGTATTCCGGCGGACGGACAGTAATTCCGGCATGAACAGTAAACATGTGCCGAAAAAATAAAGTGAATACCATTTGACCGTTTTCGCGCGTGAGTCCAAATCCGCCGCTCCGTTTTGGCCAAATCTCATCCGAAATTTTGCACAAAAAGCTCCCAGAAAATCCCATTTGCTCCGATTTTCGTGCAAGTCTATTTTAAATATCCAATTTCGATTCTACAGGCTTCGTTGCACTGTACAAGCTTCCTACAGTCACTATTAAGGTGTTGCCAGTTCTGCGGGAGTCCGGATCATCACATCCTCCCCCCTAAAAAGAGTTTCGTCCTCGAAACGATACTCAACAACAATCCTCAGTCCGATGTCTCGAATAAGTAGGGGTGAGCATCCTCATCTCCGACTCGAGCCTCCCATGTAGCCTCGCGCTCGTCATGATTGCTCCATTGGATCTTCACATAGGGAATGGCCCGATTGCGCATTCTTCACCTCTCGATCCAGAATTCGCAGTGGGCGCTCCTCATACCTCAAATCCTCGCTGATCTCAAGCGGTGTGAAGTCGATGACGTGCGATGGGTCGAAAACATACTTTCTCAAAGTAGAGACATGAAATACATCATGGACACCAGCAAGCCTCGGAGGAAGTGCAAGTCGGTAGGCAACTGGCCCGATACGCTCCAATACCTCGAAGGGTCCAATGTATCGGGGGCTAAGCTTCCCACGAATGCCGAATCTTCTGATTCCTTTGGACGGCGAGACTTTCAGGAACACATGATCACCAACCTGAAACTCTAAGTCTCGTCGCCGAACATCGGCATAACTCCTTTGTCGGCTCTGGGCGGTCTGAAGATGCTGTCGGATTACTCGGACCTTCTCTTCTGCCTCTATCAAGACATCTGGTCCCAAAAGGTCCGCCTCCGCCCACGTCACTCCAATAAAGCGGTGATCGACACTTGCGTCCATACAATGCCTCAAACGGAGCCATCTGAATGCTCGCTTGAAAGCTATTGTTATACGCGAACTCAGCTAAAGATAGGTGTCGAATCCACCCTCCGCCGAAATCCAGGACGCAAGCCCTCAACATGTCCTCCAGGATTTGTATCGTCCGCTCAGATTGCCCATCCGTCTGCGGATGGAAAGCCGTACTGAACCTGAGTTCAGTCCCCAAGGCTGTTTGCAAACTTTTCCAGAAATGCGAAACAAATCTCGGGTCTCTGTCTGATACAATGGGGCGGGGTACTCCATGTAATCTCACTATCTCATCCAGATATAACTGGGCTAGTCGCTCAAGTGACACGTAGTCTGCATGGGCAGAAAGTGCGCCGACTTGGTAAGTCGATCCACGACTACCCAGATAGCGTCTGCTCCTCCTTGTACCCTAGGAAGTCCGACCACGAAATCCATCGTAATGTGGTCCCATTTCCACTGGGGAATTGGGAGACTCTGTAACTTGCCAGCTGGCACTCGATGCTCAGCTTTCACCTGCTGACAAGTTAAACACTGAGCCACAAATCTCCCAACATCCCTTTCATGCCTTTCCACCAGAAATGTGCCTTGAGGTCCTTATACATCTTAGTCCCACCAGGATGTAGGGTATAAGGTGTATAATGGGCCTCTCGCAAAATTCTGCTCTCGGATCTCCGCATCCGCTGGCACACATGCTCGGTTCCTGTACCTTAGTACTCCCGAGGCATCTACCGTAAAGTCCCCAGACTGATCACTCGGAATTTGATCTCTAATCCTGGTCAAGTGGGGGTCCTCACTCTGTTTTCCTTGATCCGGTCTAGCAGAGTGGGCTGCACGACTAAAGATGTCAGTCTAGCAGGGACCCCAGGGGGACACACCTCTCTATCTCGAGCCGTCTCATCTCTTCTAATAGCGGTGCCTGGTCTGTGATTAACATAGACAAACTTTGCACCGCTCTCCTACTCAAGGCAGTCAGCGACCACATTAGCTTTGCCTGGGTGGTAGAGAATATCTACATCATAATCCTAATAGCTCTAACCACCTACGCTGCCTTAAATTTAGCTCCTTTTGCGTGAACAGGTATTTTAGGCTCTTGTGGTCGGTGTAGATTTCACAGTGTTCCCATATAGGTAATGACGCCAAAGTTTTAGTGCAAATACTACAGCAGCAAGCTCCAAGTCATGGGTAGGGTAATTCTTCTCGTAATCTTTGAGTTGCCTTGATGCATAAGCAATTACCCTCCCTTCTTGCATCAACACACAACCAAGCCCACTGTGTGATGCGTGCTGTAGATCACATATCCTTTCCCCATAACAGGGAGGGACAGGATAGGAGCGGTCATTAATCTATTCTTTAGCTCCTCAAAACTCCTCTGACAATCCTCACTCCAGGTAAACTTCACTCCTACGCGTTAAGCGAGTGAGGGGTGTGGAGAGCTTCGCAAAGCCTTCCACAAACCGACGATAATACCCAGCTAAACCCATAAAACTACGCACCTCCGAAACGGTCGTCGGTCGGGGCCAATCTCGGACTGCCTCAATTTTCGCCGGGTCTACCGCTACACCTGCGGCGGAAATCACATGGCCCAAGAAAACTACCTCCCGAAGCCAAAACTCGCATTTTGCCAGTTTGGCAAACAACTTCTTCTCTCGCAGAAGTTGCAGCACGATCCTTAAGTGCTCCTCATGCTCCGCATTACTTCGGGAGTAGACCAGGATATCATCAATGAACACTACCACGAATCGGTCCAAGTATGGTTTGAAGATTCGGTTCATTAAATCCATGAATGCGGCAGGGGCATTAGTTAGCCCAAAAGGCATAACTGTAAATTCATAATGCCGTACGTGATCTAAATGCCGTTTTTCGGAATATCCTCGGCCTTCCTTCACCCACTGATGCTTGCAGTAGACAGACACAAAAAGAATGCAGCTGATGCACGGATGCGCCGAGGGGGCAAAGGGGTTAACAGTCGAGTCCCATTCTTTCTTCTTCACGAATAGCACCGGCGCTCCCCAAGGCGATACACTCGGCCTAATAAAGCCCTTATCCATTAAATCTTGGAGTTGCGCCTTAAGCTCTCGTAACTCAGCCGGTGCCATCCGGTAAGGAGCCTTTGAGATTGGCGCAGTTCCTGGGACTACGTCAATCACAAACTCAATCTCCCTATCTGGCGGCATGCTAGTCAGCTCAGGTGGAAAAACATCCGGAAACTCGCGGGCAGTTGGGATATCCTTGAGTTCCGGTGCCGCCGTAGGCCCCTCAACAACACTAGCCAAAAAGGCTACACACCCTCGACGGATCATCTGCCTCGCTCGGGAAGTCGAAATCATAGAGGCAAAGAAAGCACTCTGACATCCCCGGTATACCAACATCTCCTGGCCTGGCTCTCTAAAAGTGACGGTTCTTGCGGCACAGTCAATAGTCGCAAAGTACCGAGCCAGCCAGTCCATTCCGAGGATCACATCGAAGTCCTTCAGCTGTCTCAAGACCAACAGGTAGCTGGCATAATCCAGGACTCGATTTGCATCGGGCAGGACCAACAACACTCTTCCACGTGCAAGGTGTGATCGGGAATCTGAACTTCTAGTGCACGTGGCAAAAGTCCTACCTCTAACCCATATAATGATGCAAATGATTTACTAATAAAAGAATGTGATGCTCCAGTGTCAAATAAAGTACGAGTTCTAATGCCAGAAAGTATTGTGATACCTGCCACCACATGATCTGCTGCCGAAGCGTCCTCTACTTGCGCAGCATACACTCGCCCACTCTGAGCTGGAGGGCGATAATCCGTGGGATGGGAAGAAGATGGTCTGCTTTGCTGGAGCATAGGGGCGCTGAGCCGTCGACCGCTGCTGCGATGAAGATGGAGCAGATGCTGAAGCAGGGGTGGTGGGGGCCGAAAAGGGGCACGAAGCTTGAATGTGCCCGGGCTGTCCACATCTATAGCAGCGACCCCACCGTTGGTCGCAGGTGTTGGAAAAATGCTGACCTCCGCAGAAGATACAATTGCCGGGGGCCCGTGGCTGTCGTGATTGCTGTTGAGACTGCCGCTGTCGCTGAGGCTGCCGCTGCGACCCACGCTGCGACGACTGTGATCTTTGTGCTGCTGCCGCTGGGGACTTCTGGGATCCACCAGGCCCTCGTCGCTCGGACCGTCCTTGGCGGGGAACTGTGGCTGCGGCGGTCGTGGCGGCCTCCACGAACTAGATTGCCCCCAACCTCCGGTGCTGGTCGCTTCGCCCCCGGGATCACACGGGAGCTGGAGCTACCTCCCCCATTACTACCTCCCCGCACTCAACGTAGAGTGCCTGCTCCATCGAGGCCTCCAAGGTCTGCAACCTACGCGAGCGAACCAATTGAAAAAGGTCCCGGCGCAATCCTCGCTCGAACATGTAGATCCGGTGCGCCTCGTCCCTGGCCACGTTCGGTACACATGCCAACAATTGATTGAAATTGGCAATGTACTCGTGTACGGGCCGATCTCCTTGTCGGAGGTTTCTCAACTGTTCCTCCAACCTCTGCCGGACGCTTTCCGGGAAGAAAGCCCCAAGAAGGAGATTGCGAAATTCCGCCCAGGTCAGGAGCTGAGCCCCAGGCGGACCAGCCGGTCGAACACGCCGCCACCAAGCTTCGGCGTTGTGTTCCAAAAAGTTCGTTGCCAAAATCACCTGATATCGCTCCTCGATAAACAACGTCTCAAAACGTCGCTCCATCGCCGTGATCCACGACTCTGCCTCCCACGGCTCAGTACTTTGCCCCGAAAAATGGGGTGGGTCAAACTGGCGGAACCTCATCAACAGGTCCACCACTCCCCGCTGCTCTGCCGGGGTCAGAGATCCTGTCAGCCCAGTCGGCTGTCCACCAGTACCCCGAGCAATAGGGGATGCCGGGGTCACCGGTACAACTGGAGGATTCACAGCAGGGGAAGAAGGTACGGGAGAATTCTCTGAAGGTGCTACAACAGGCTGAGCCCTCTGCTCTAACATTTGCGTCAGCCGACCCATAGCCTCCTCCTGACGCCGAACAGCCTCTGACATCTGGGCCATCTGGGCCTGCACTCTTGCACCTCACTCTGCTGGCCCTGCCCGGACTCCTCCTGATCGGGTTCAGGGGAATCAGGCTGAGAACGCGTCAACATCCTACGTCGCGGAGGCATCCTACCACAAGAAACCACACTCAGTATCGGGACCCCACACGACCCAATCTAGTGAAAGTCAAAGACATTCCCCTATTCCTGTGACTTTATGTTGTCTGCAGCCAACATAACTGTCCACCAGAAATAGGCTATGTCGACCCCTCTTCTCCACTGGAAGAGTCAAACAAAATAAATCGACGACTTTCGCAAAATGCCACGTCTCTCATGCCCTATTATCCTAGGGTCTGCCAAAAGCCTAGGGTTTCCTAAGTCCCAACTGAACTATCCCTAAGCTCTGATACCAACTTAATCTGTCACGCCCCGGGTGCAAATCAGGACCCGGGCCCGTCTACAGATCCGCCGTGCACATGGGATTTCCCACGTACACGAAGCGCTGGTAACCTGCTCAAATATAAATGTACAATAAAAGAGCATAATACAGAGCTGAAATAGAAGAACCACATAGTATCTCAGACTGGAACTACAAATACAACTGTAATATGTACAATAATCTCCCAGCTCACTAAAATAATACACCCGCTGGCGGAAGCCAGACCCAAAATAAAAGGAGAATCTCACAGTCTGAGTGGGGGGTACAATGTCTATCTACAGCTCTCAGTCTCCCAGGAGATCTATCTATTCAGCGATCCCCTTACCTCGATCAGCTGCCGATGGCCTAGCAGCTCCTGCAGATGACTCTGCAAAATAAAGGAGAAGAAAGAAACAGAAAACAATAATGGGGGTGAGAACTACCAGATAAACCAGCAGCCTCCCCTAGTGGGTAAAACCTCAACTCTGACGCACCCACTAGGACTACTAGAGGCAAAAGAGAAAAGGGGAAGTGGTAAGATACATAAGATGCTGAAACAGGAAAACTACCACTATTATGCTGTCAAAACTGTATGCATGCATCAGAAATAGTATCTGTCCAAATAAACCCAATCTAGTCACCAGTAACAACTGGTACTGCCTGCTCAGCGGAATCTGCACACACGGCTCGAAACCGCGGGATCGGCTCCACGGCTCGCATCCCAACATAAGTATCAGACCGGCACACACGGCTGGGTCCGAGAAAGCACACCTCCGGAGTGGCACTCGAGGGGAGCGACCCACACGAGTAAAATATCTCTGTCATCAGTATCACAAGTATCTCTGTAGCACATGTCTCAATATAGCAGGACTGGATCATAACCATGATCAAAGTGGGAAACTCCATCCACTATAGAAACCCAATCCCCAACTGATGCAATAAATAAACCAAACTCAACCCCAATCTGATGCAAGGATAAACATCTGGTCAACCGCCTACTGTCCGCGGTCACCGCAATACCCCACAAGTCCACAATCTAGCACAACCTTGGCTACACTATCCCAAACCCCTGCTCACACTTGAGCAACAACATCTGAATGCAAAGGACAACAATGAAACATGTTCAAATCCCAATATGATAGTGTAGCAATGAATAGTGGCCTTACCTGATGTCCGGGCATGCATGCAACTGTCTTTATTTTTAAAAGTTGTAAAATAGTGTCAAAGGTTTAAAACAATTGATTTACTGAATAAAAGTCATTTGCATGCGAGATCATAGCCTTTGTCTCAATCACAGTGTCCCAATATAAGTTATTATATCATTTGTGGGGTTACATTAATTTTTAGGGGAGTTTGTCCCAGCGGTCCTTGTCATTTGTCATATTAATTTGTCCCAATGGTTCTCATTAATTGTCCTGTTAGTTGTCCTGTTAGTAGTCCTGTTAGTAGTCCTGTTAGTAGTCCCAATAATTCTCATTAATTGTCATATTTTAGGGGATTTCCAGTAATCCCAGTGAGCTTGTCAAAAATGAGGTAAGCAACAACCGCCCACCTCGAGTAGCTCAAACAACACCCCAGGTAGTCTCCTGGTTGTCCACAGTCCTCAAATCCTGCAAATCAACGCTCCCGGTATAAATACAAATCTCAAAAAGCACAATATTTGCTGTTTTTCAGACAGCACGGGAAAAGAGGAATTTTTCACCTCTAAAATGAGCTCCTAAAATCCCAGAAAAATCACGGTTGCGTTCCTCGCGAAGAGTAGATCAAAATCGACTCTTAAAACGCCTCGATCTGACGCTCCTACGTCAAGATAAAAATCGGAGAAGTCGGTGCTGTCCAAAAACCATCACAGTAAAAAGGGGGGTCAAAGAGGACCTGAAAAACTGTGCCAAAAGTACGAAACGGAGCAAAATGATCAATACGGAAATCGAAGCCCTACCTCTTACGGTCGCGCTGCCGCAAAAATCGTCCAAAAATTCCACCTGGTTAGCCCGCAGTGAATTTTCGACGGAACTGCGACGGGAAATGGGCCAAAAAGAAAATCGTCGCAGTGCGCCGCGTCGCAGATATCTCACTATCTGTAACTCCTAAATTCCTGAGATTGTAGAGAGAGAAAGAGGAGAGAGAGAGGAAAAACTTTCGTATTGGGCACTTTTTCTGATTCTCTCTCTTGGCTCGGAAACCAAGGTGGAAAGAGAGGGGGGTGGGGTTCCTCTTTATAATGGGCCAAAGGGAATATTCCCTCACGGATCAGATCCGAACAGGAAACACGGAAACTGGCCAACCAGGAAGCGCCACGTGTCCACAGAACAGGAAACAGCCTGTGCAGGGCCAATGAGATTTCGCCACGTGGCCACGTGGTGCATGTGCTCGGTCCGCGCTCCGGGTCTTCCGGAAATTTGTCGGCCTATAGGATGCTGCCACGTGTCACCATCCAGAAGCTTCTAGAAGCCGGCCAACCAATCAGGAGCTGCCACGTGGCAAGGGAAGATTTCGGTGCACCCGGTGCACGCCTGGCCCATGGACCGCGCACCGAGCCCCCTGCCCGCGCCTGCCCGCGCCGCGCTCCTCCGCGCTCCGCCGCTGCCCCACCGCTGCGCCGCTGCCCGCCGCCGTGCGCCGCCGCCTGCCGGTCGCCCGCCGGCCGCCGGAACAGTAATTCCGGCGGCCGGAACAGTTTCGGCGTGAACAGTAAAATGTGCCGAAAAATAAAGTGAATATACCATTTTGACCGTTTTCGCGCGCTGAGTCCAAATCCGCCGTCCGTTTCGCCAAATTCTCATCCGAAATTTTGCAAAAAGCTCCCAGAAAATCCCATTTGCTCCGATTTTCGTGCCAAGTCTATTTTAAATATCCAATTTCGATTCTACAGGCTTCGTTGCACTGTACAAGCTTCCTACAGTCACTATTTAAGGTTGCGCAGTTCTGCGGGAGTCCGGATCATCACATTTAGTGCGGAGGCACCGAGGCAGGGTGGATAGTTGATAGCAGATGAGCAGTGGGACATCATTGATCGACTGAGACAGCTTTGGCTGTTAGACCTGTTCCGACTCGTAGGATTGAGTTTGGAGCCTTTGGAGGCAGAGTCATGGTTGGTGGTGCTGTACAGACTATTTGAGAGCCTTTTATGCCAGAGGGTTTATGCAGTTGATGAACTGCACGCTCCACGTTATGAGGGACGAGGCGCATGGGATGTGTGTGTTGGTTTAGGATTGCGCCGGGATACCTTGTTGGCTCGTTCGGTCCCTTTGACTTCAGATTTTGGATGCCCCGATGGGGCATAGCGTTGTAGTTCCTTTGGATAGATGGAGGCACTCGGTGCCAGATGATGGAGGGCAGATTAGTGGGCAGAGACCTTTTTGATTCCTTCTTTGGGGTCGAGGACTTTTGAGGCGCCAGAGGTCGGGTGGACCCCGACGGCAGCGTCAGTATCAGTATCAGAGTGGCACGGCGGAAGCATGATGGGCTGCGATCATTGCTGCAGTATGAGTGGAGGCAGAGATGGTGCTTTCTTTGGGGATAGTCAGGATATTCTCAGGCTGATTGAGCGACGACCACTAGCGCTGGCAGTTGAGTCTGGGCAACCGAGTTGGAGGGCGTCCCATCAGTGGGATGAGTTGTCGCAGGCATGATTCCTTTTACAGCTATTTGAGTTAGAACGAGGTGCATCCCTGCATGGACTAAAGGTGGAGTGTTACCACGTGTGCTTGAGGTATAGATCCTTGATTAGGATGTGCATGTGAAGAAGGTTTGTGGAATATGTCCAATGCAATTAGGCCGTGAATTATACCCGTTGACTAGCTGGTCTTGTGGCAGCCTTGGATTTTTGACTCGGTGTATTGGATTGGTCGGCGTAGCATCTTACAATTTTTGATTGTGGTAAGAGTACTGTGAACTTCTGCGAGCTGGACAGGAGGAGTTCGTTTACAGGTGTTGGTAGATTGCACTAGTCGCAGAGACAGCGTGTCAACAAGAGTCAGGCAGATGATGAGCCAAGGATGCATTGCCCAGTGAGTGACTGTGATAGAGGTGCTGTCACGCCCCGGGGTCGAAACTGCGACCCGGGCTCGCCAACAGATCCGCCACCTATGCCAAAACCCGCATAGGCGAAGCGTCTAACCTGCAAAAGATAGTACTATAGCTACACAAATATCAGAGCTGAAATAAAATGCTGTAAAATAAAATCCAATTACTATACATCATAAAATAAGGTACAATATCCATTCCCATAAATACGGATAATCATCATACAATGTCCTCAGTACAGCATCTCTCGACTACAAAAGGAGATAAACTAAAACTATAGTACATCAGTCTCTCCAAATACAAAAGATCTCTCTCCTCCAGATAAACAGTAAAAACCAGCCAACAGCTACGAGGAATCTCCAACCAGGGGATACAGCTACACTCCTCGGGTGGTAACGATCTAGCTCGTGACTCCCTCGCCCCGAACAACGACCGAAGATCAGCAACTCCAATGAGGACTCTGCAAAACAGGGGGGAAAGAAGAGGAAACAACAGGGGGGTGAGAACCACTAGTAAACCAGTAGCCTCCCCCTGTGGGTAAAGCCTCAAGCTCCGGCGTACCCACTAAGTCTACTAGAGGCAAGAAAAGGGCAAATGGTAAAGCTGTGAACAGAACTACTGAATAAAGGGGAAACCACTACAAGTATGCCTCTAAATGCAATACCGAAAAATGACGGTATGAATGCATCATGAGGCTAACTGCCCAAATAAACCCAATCAGAAAACCAGTAAAACTCTGGTACTGCCTGCTCTGTCATCACTCACAACTCACCAACTGACCGGCGCTCGGCACGGCCCGCTCTGTCATCTCTCACAACTCACCAACTGACCGGCACACAACACGGTCTAAAGCCTACTCCGGAGTGGCACTCGAGGGGAGCGACCCACACGAGTAAAGTATCGCTGTATCAAGCGTCTCTGTAACCAATGTCTCACAATAGCAGGACTGGATCAAGACTATGATCAAAGTGGGAAACTCCGTCCACTAATAAAACCCCGATCTGATGCAATAATACTCAAAAGTGGGAAATACCATCCACTAGAGAAATCTGATACCCAATCTGATGCAATAGTAAACATCCGGTCAACCGCCCAAAGTCCGCGGTCACCGCAATAACCCACAACCCACAATTGGGTAAAATAATCAAGATCCGGTCAACCGCCTACTGTCCGCGGTTGCCGCAATAACCCACAATCCACATCAAGTACACCCTATCTCTGACCCTCAGGTCCCGGCTACACTATCCCAAACCTCTGCTCGAACTCGAGCTACATGACTCAAAAGTCTAAATAAGAAGGAGAAAGAAAGCAATCATGGTTTCTCCTAAGTCAAATCCCAATATGATAGTGTAGCAATAAAATAGTGGCCTATCTAGATGTCCAAATAAGCATGCAAAAGTCCTCATGCAATGTGAAAGGGAGAATATCAATTAACAGTTCTACATGTGTAACAATTAATAATATCCACATAAATATAACAATCATGCTAAAATCATCAGTCAACTACACATGTATAATCCCTGATCCATAATAAATTCCAGAGTAGCACCCGCACATAGATATGTCATTATGTCCCAACAATTAATCCATTTAATCCACTTTCATAAAATCTAGGTGCTAATATGGCATGTTAATTATCACTATTAAATATGTCCCCGCAATCATGTTCCACAACAATATTATTCTCTAAGATCCCCAACATGCTATATCCACAGAATTAATCCCAAATGATAGGCTCACATTTATATCAGTCAATCATGCATGGTAATCAATCAATATGCTCAATTGTGGGTTTCTCTAATAAACTTAGTGAGCAAGTCAGAAGTAGAGGCATGCAACAACCACCCACCTGAAGCGCTAACTGTCCGGGTCCGTACAGCTGAAAATACCAAAAACTCCAATCCTGCGCTCCAACAAGTACAGTACACCCGAAACACTCCTGGCACAACACAAAGTCCACTAAATACACTTAGGTTCCCAAATATTGCTTTAATTAACCCATACAACAACAGTCCCGAAACTGTTAAATTATCACCTGCAGAAAGTGCCCAGAAAAATCCCATAAAAATATCACAGCGATCCTCGCATCGATAGCTTCGAAACGGTACCTTGCACGCCCAAATCCGAGTTCGGTAAGTCAAGTTATAAATTCGGCAAGGTGGTAATCCAAACATCAAACTGTGAAGAAAAACTGCACACTGTACACTGAGAAAACAGTAATTTTCACCTTCGAGACAATTTTCTAAAATCCCAGAAAAATCACCACTGTGTTCCTCGCGACGAGTAGATCAAAATCGACTCTTGAATCGCCTCGATCCGATGTTCCTAGGCTGAGATAAAAATTCGGCAAGTTGGTGCTGTCCAAAATCCACCACAGAAAAATGGGGGTCAAAGATGCCTCGGGAAACGTGCCAAAAGTGCGAAACGGAGCGGAGCGATCAACACGAAAATCGAAGCCTTACCTCTTAGGAACACGCTGTCGAAGAAATCGTCCAAAAACTCCTCCTGGTTTGCTCACAGCGAATTTCTGACTGAACTGCGACGGTAATGGGCCGAAATGGGGCGAAAACCGAGACGAACTGTAAAAATGATATCGCCGTTGCCGAGCTTCCAGATATTCCGGGGATCCACCAAGAGCTCAAGAACATCAAGGGGAACATCTTTCATATTGAGCTCTCCCTCCCATTCTCTCTAAGCTGCGGAAAAAGGTGAGAAAGAGGGAGAGGAGGGGGTATAAATAGGCCCACCAAAAGAATTGCGGAAATTACCCCTGTGTCCCCGGTTTCGGGCGCATGGGGATTTCCGGGCTGCTACAGTGCGGCCCGGCCCAACATTTTCGGGCGCGCACAGTAGCCCGGCCCACACGGCCCACGCCCGCACACCCGATCCGGTCGGACCGCACACCGTCCGACCCGCTCCCCAGCCCGACACGTGTCCACGAACACGAAACAGCGGATCCGACCGACCACCTCGCGCCGCGTGGCGCTCCTCTGGTCAACGGGCCGTTGGCACCGGCCAATGGGCGGCCGCCACGTGGCGCACGCGTGCGCCACGTCGCTGCCGTGGCCGCCACGCCCGCCGGCACCGCCGCCTGCCGCCTGCCGCCTGCACCGCTGCCCCGCCGTCAGCCGCCCGTACGCGCACAGTAGCACACCCAATCCTTGCTTGCCACGTGTCAAAGGAATAACTTCGCTGAACCTGGTGCACAACAACCCCAACACCGCGCCAATGAACAACTGCCACGTGTCGCTCTCGGTCCACCGTACACCCATGTAGGTTCCGTGCTCCAAGTCCACTGAACCGGCCAATAAAACCTTGCCACGTGGCACCCGCTCTGGTGCACGCCGGCGCGTGGACCGCGCGCCCTGCCCGCGCGCTGCGCGCTGCCCGCGCCTGCCCGCCGCCGCGTTGCCGCCTGCCCGAAGCCGCGCCGCCGGCCTCCGCCGCTGCCCGCCGCCGCCGGTCACCGCCGGCGATCGCCGGAGTTACTGTTCCGGCGGTGAACAGTAACCCGTGCCCAAAACATCAAGTGGGTAGTCCATTTTGACCGTTTTCGCGCGCTGACTCCGAATTTGACGTCCGTTTCGCCAAATTCCAACTCTAAAAATTGCCGAAGGCACCCGGAAATGCGTTCTAGGTCCAAACTTCGTGCGGAGCCCAAATTAAATATCCAATTCGCGCGAAACCACTTCTAAACCCTCCACGGGGTCCTCCGATCACTCACATGATCCATTTGGGCCCGAAGTCCAACTCTTGTGCCCAATTATGCCCCAAACACCTCCAACACACCATGTAGGCCTCCAACAGCCACCCCAACGCACTGTAGCAGCTCTGCGGAGATCCGGGTCATCACATCCTCCCCCACTAAAAGAAAGTTTCGTCCTCGAAACTAAAGTCGTTCCTCAACACGGAATCTCAACCAAATAAAGGGGGGTAAACATCCAATCATCCACCACTCAAGCTCCCAAGGCTGACAAGTACCTCCTCCAAAGGCGCGATGCGGTCTTCGGGTCTCCATCTAGAACAAAGTAAAGGCGGGCACTCCAGAAAAACCGCACCAACTCAACCAAGTGCAGCTGGGCTAACCGCTCGAGCTACCAAGTAATCTGCATCGGTACAAGCCTCCGCTCTTCCCAGGGCCTCAGATGATCCAACCACAAGTCCATCGGCACAACAAGCTCGATCCAAGTACCTCTGTACTCCCGGGCATCCAATATAAGTCCTCCAACTGATCACGTAACTCTGATCTCTAATCCAAAACCATCAAGGTGTAGCAACACCTCCCCAACTCTCGGGCATCAGCACACACAATAAGCAGTTGGAAGAACCAGATCGCAAATCAATCTTCGAGAAGCTCCAGTACCCTTGCCGCTGGTAAATCCAATCCTCCAGGCTCGAAGAAAGGGTACTTGTTCCAGACGTTCACTTCATCAAATTTCGGGAGTTGTATCCTCAACTCCCAAACCAGTGACATGCAAAGCAACTCCGAGAGGAAAAAGAGCCCTCAGTGTCACCATCATAGGCCACGTCTGCCTCGACAGTCCACGCAGCGCCAGCTGCGGAGTCAACAAACTCAACCCCAAATAGCTCTCCTGCTCCGGGTAACCGCCACCACAGTGGCCCTATCAGAGTGATAGTGGATGCTTGCCACAAATCCAACTGTAACTTCATAGCTACTATGGGAGGCGTCACAGTATATCCAAAATCCATCTCCCGACCCTGGCGATGCTGAAATCAGGGCTGGTATCAATCTCATCCCCAATTCGTCAAGCTCTGCTGGCACTATCCGGCTCACAAGCTCCTCACCTCAATAAATAACTGCCGGTCTCAGCCATTCTCGCATAGCATCCATTTTGGCCGGATTTCCACCACCGCCTCTTAAGGCTAGACTAAGTGATCCAAGAAGATATGCTCTCGAAGCTAAAACTTGCACCACAACAACTTGGCATACAGCTTCTTCCTCACAGACCTTGTTACACCATCTATGAGTACTCCACCAGCTCTAAACCATACAGAGATGGGGTAAAACAAAATATCCCGGAAGAATATCTCATATAATCCTTCCAAGTGCATCAGGAACACACAATTCCTCAAATCCTAAGACGACAGGGCCTTAGTCATTCCATCTGTCCCCACTGTACTCATAATGCCCCTACTGGGTCCCGAACACCATCTTGGCTAAACACTCAGCTGTATGATTCCAAAAAGATACCTGCATCCTAAGCAGGCCACTGACGGGGTATGACTCCATCAAAAGGTCCTAAATAATATCCAGACCTGCCTGCGGTCATCCCACACAAGGACCCTCACTGTCGTGTGTCCACGACGTGACATCACCACCGTGTATCAACGGTGTGGCATCACCACCGTACATCGACGGGGTAGCACTAGGTCGAACAGACCCTCGATCCATCAGATCCAGCAACTGCGCCATCAGCTCTGCCAGCTCTACATGTGGTGTCCGATGAGGTGCTAACAGGGTTGGCGTGGTTCCCAGAACCACGTCAACCGCAATCTCAATCTCTCTAATCGACGGCATTATCATCAGCTTAGGTGGGATCACACCCGGGATCTCACGATAACAGACATATCCTTGCGTCCCGGTGCCGCCGTAAGCACCTCTCGCATTCTCACAGCAACCTGTGTGCTCTGACTGTCTCAATGAACAAGTCCCTAATGTCTGCTTGCAGAAGATCATAACCTTCTCTCTCCGCAGTCATACACCAAGTGGCACTGTGCCAACTAATCCCACGCCAGGGTCAAACACTGACCAGGTACAAATACCAATTAATCCGCCGATACCACTCGAGGTCTCAACTGCACTGGACATAATCCACAAGCTTCCCCCACATGCACCACCCCAACAGGAATCTGTACCTCAAGTGCATGTGGTAACAAATCTACCTCTAGTCCATGCAGGAATGCATCATGCTCCAACTTTGGCTGCTGTGATGAAATCACACCTGCGACGACCCAATCTACTGCCTTGGTGCCCTCCACCTAGGCAGCACAGTCTCAATCGCTCACTGTGGGCGGTCGTCACTTAATCTGCCTGAAAATCAAGGCTATCCACAAAGGAGCACAATTCTCCGCCTTTGCTCACACTGAGGTGATGAATACGGTCTTTCGCAGACAACAATCCACGCTACCGCTGCGCCACTCTGATGACGATGCTGATGCTGCCACCGGGGTCCACCTGACCTCTGACATCTCAGAAAAATCCATTATCGCAATCGTCATATAACAAAACATAATTAATTCCTGTAATTCCTCATACAATTATCCTTACTCAGCTCACCCCTCAAGCGTATCCATTGTACCCCAAGCATGCAGGTTAATAATCACAAAGGGTAACCTTCTTTGGGTAACTTTACATAATCCATCCGCAAGGATGTCCACCATCTAGGAAAGGAAAACGAAAGTGCCTCTACCAGCCGATCTGTTCTCCAACACTTAGCGCCAGGCGCCTCTATCCAGAACTCGCCTCTGGCGGCAGATCCCTATCCACAGGAATTGCAACAGTACGCTCCATACACATTGCCTACTCCATCGAGGCATCCAAAATCCAAAATAGAGGGATCAGATAAACTCAAAGGGTATCCTGGCGCAATCCACTCCCAGTCGCACACATCCTATGCGCTTTGTCCCTCGAAACCTGGAGCGTACAGTTCAACAACTGCATAAACTTCCCAGCACAGGGGGACCCTCACTTGATCACTCCATCACCACCAACCACGATTTTGCCTCCAAAGGCTCCAACTCTAATCCATAAATCAGGGGGTTCATCTGCCAAAACTGGCTCCATTGATCTACGATGTCCCACAACTCATCCACTATCAACAATCCACCCCGCCTCGGTGCTGCAACACAAAACAGTAGCATGGAGGGGGCCACTCGCTCCATCGGCGCCTCAGAAATCACTGCCGCTGAGGATACTGTAACCAGGTGGTCTCAGAAGAAAAACACTGTCGTGCTGCCCACTGCACCGACAACTGTGTCACTCAGACCAGCGGCTCATTCTGCCGCTGATATACCTCTGACAATCCTGCCATCGGGACCTGAAGCTCTCTAACCTCAATCCGGGTATCCGGCCCCAAACAATCCGCTCAAGCTCCACTGCTGCGACGAGTGCGCACCAATCCGCACAACGCGTCGGGGAGACACCGCTCACCACGACCAACTGCACCACAGCACAAAACAAAACTCGACCCAATCCGGCGAGAGTCTAGAGCATGTCAACCGTTCCGCCGCATTATGTTGTCTGCAGCCAACATAATTGCTTAGGAGAATAAACATGCCAATCACCCATCCCAGCACTTGGGAGAGGTATAAAACTCAATCAGGACTCTCGCAAAACTCACGACTCTCACGAAGTCATCCTAGGGTCCAACCATAAGCCTAGGGTTTCTACAGTCCCAATTGACCTATCCCTAAGCTCTGATACCAACTTAATCTGTCACGCCCCGGGGTCGAAACTGCGACCCGGGCTCGCCAACAGATCCGCCACCTATGCCAAAACCCGCATAGGCGAAGCGTCTAACCTGCAAAAGATAGTACTATAGCTACACAAATATCAGAGCTGAAATAAAATGCTGTAAAATAAAATCCAATTACTATACATCATAAAATAAGGTACAATATCCATTCCCATAAATACGGATAATCATCATACAATGTCCTCAGTACAGCATCTCTCGACTACAAAAGGAGATAAACTAAAACTATAGTACATCAGTCTCTCCAAATACAAAAGATCTCTCTCCTCCAGATAAACAGTAAAAACCAGCCAACAGCTACGAGGAATCTCCAACCAGGGGATACAGCTACACTCTTCGGGTGGTAACGATCTAGCTCGTGACTCCCTCTCCCCGAACAACGACCGAAGATCAGCAACTCCAATGAGGACTCTGCAAAACAGGGGGGAAAGAAGAGGAAACAACAGAGGGGGTGAGAACCACTAGTAAACCAGTAGCCTCCCCCTGTGGGTAAAGCCTCAAGCTCCGGCGTACCCACTAAGTCTGCTAGAGGCAAGAAAAGGGCAAATGGTAAAGCTGTGAATAGAACTACTGAATACAGGGGAAACCACTACAAGTATGCCTCTAAATGCAGTGCCAAAAAGGTGTCTGTATGAATGCAACTATGAGGCTAACTGCCCAAAGAAACCCAATCAGAAAAGCCAGAAGGCTCTGGCACTGCCTGCTCTGTCATCACTCACAACTCACCAACTGACCGGCGCTCGGCACGGCCCGCTCTGTCATCTCTCACAACTCACCAACTGACCGGCACACGGCACGGCCAAAAGCCTACTCCGGAGTGGCACTCGAGGGGAGCGACCCACACGAGTAAAGTATCGCTGTATCAAGCGTCTCTGTAACCAATGTCTCACAATAGCAGGACTGGATCAAGACTATGATCAAAGTGGGAAACTCCGTCCACTAATAAAAACCCCGATCTGATGCAATAATACTCAAAAGTGGGAAATACCATCCACTAGAGAAATCTGATACCCAATCTGATGCAATAGTAAACATCCGGTCAACCGCCCAAAGTCCGCGGTCACCGCAATAACCCACAACCCGCAATTGGGTAAAATAATCAAGATCCGGTCAACCGCCTACTGTCCGCGGTTGCCGCAATAACCCACAATCCACATCAAGTACACCCTATCTCTGACCCTTAGGTCCCGGCTACACTATCCCAAACCTCTGCTCGAACTCGAGCTACATGACTCAAAAGTCTAAATAAGAAGGAGAAAGAAAGCAATCATGGTTTCTCCTAAGTCAAATCCCAATATGATAGTGTAGCAATAAAATAGTGGCCTATCTAGATGTCCAAATAAGCATGCAAAAGTCCTCATGCAATGTGAAAGGGAGAATATCAATTAATAGTTCTACATATGTAACAATTAATAATATCCACATAAATATAACAATCATGCTAAAATCATCAGTCAACTACACATGTATAATCCCTGATCCAATATAAATTCCAGGGTAGCACCCGCACATAGATATGTCATCATGTCCCAACAATTAATCCATTTAATCCACTTTCATAAAATCTATGTGCTAATATGGCATGTTAATTATTACTATTAAATATGTCCCCGCAATCATGTTTCCACAACAATATTATTCTCTAAGATTCCCAACATGCTATATCCACAGAATTAATCCCAAATGATAGGCTCACATTTATATCAGTCAAACATGCATGGTAATCATTCAATATGTTCAATTGTGGGTTTCTCTAATAAACTTAGTGAGCAAGTCAGAAGTAGAGGCATGCAACAACCACCCACCTGAAGCGCTAACTGTCCAGGTCCGTACAGCTGAAAATACCAAAAACTTCAATCCTGCGCTCCAACAAGTACAGTACACCCGAAACACTCCTGGCACAACACAAAGTCCACTAAATACACTTAGGTTCCCAAATATTGCTTTAATTAACCCATACAACAACAGTCCCGAAACTGTTAAATTATCACCTGCAGAAAGTGCCCAGAAAAATCCCATAAAAATATCACAGTGATCCTCGCATCGATAGCTTCGAAACGGTACCTTGCACGCCCAAATCCGAGTTCGGTAAGTCAAGTTATAAATTCGGCAAGGTGGTAATCCAAACATCAAACTGTGAAGAAAAACTGCACACTGTACACTGAGAAAACAGTAATTTTCACCTTCGAGACAATTTTCTAAAATCCCAGAAAAATCACCACTGTGTTCCTCGCGACGAGTAGATCAAAATCGACTCTTGAATCGCCTCGATCCGATGTTCCTAGGCTGAGATAAAAATTCGGCAAGTTGGTGCTGTCCAAAATCCACCACAGAAAAATGGGGGTCAAAGATGCCTCGGGAAACGTGCCAAAAGTGCGAAACGGAGCGGAGCGATCAACACGAAAATCGAAGCCTTACCTCTTAGGAACACGCTGTCGAAGAAATCGTCCAAAAACTCCTCCTGGTTTGCTCACAGCGAATTTCTGACTGAACTGCGACGGTAATGGGCCGAAATGGGGCGAAAACCGAGACGAACTGTAAAAATGATATCGCCGTTGCCGAGCTTCCAGATATTCCGGGGATCCACCAAGAGCTCAAGAACGTCAAGGGGAACATCTTTCATATTGAGCTCTCCCTCCCATTCTCTCTCTAAGCTGCGGAAAAAGGTGAGAAAGAGGGAGAGGAGGGGGTATAAATAGGCCCACCAAAAGAATTGCGGAAATTACCCCTGTGTCCCCGGTTTCGGGCGCATGGGGATTCCGGGCTGCTACAGTGCGGCCCGGCCCAACATTTTTCGGGCGCGCACAGTAGCCCGGCCCACACGGCCCACGCCCGCACACCCGATCCGGTCGGGCCGCACACCGTCCGACCCGCTCCCCAGCCCGACACGTGTCCACGAACACGAAACAGCGGATCCGACCGACCACCTCGCGCCGCGTGGCGCTCCTCTGGTCAACGGGCCGTTGGCACCGGCCAATGGGCGGCCGCCACGTGGCGCACGCGTGCGCCACGTCGCTGCCGTGGCCGCCACGCCCGCCGGCACCGCCGCCTGCCGCCTGCCGCCTGCACCGCTGCCCCGCCGTCAGCCGCCCGTACGCGCACAGTAGCACACCCAATCCTTGCTTGCCACGTGTCAAAGGAATAACTTCGCTGAACCTGGTGCACAACAACCCCAACACCGCGCCAATGAACAACTGCCACGTGTCGCTCTCGGTCCACCGTACACCCATGTAGGTTCCGTGCTCCAAGTCCACTGAACCGGCCAATAAAACCTTGCCACGTGGCACCCGCTCTGGTGCACGCCGGCGCGTGGACCGCGCGCCCTGCCCGCGCGCTGCGCGCTGCCCGCGCCTGCCCGCCGCCGCGTTGCCGCCTGCCCGAAGCCGCGCCGCCGGCCTCCGCCGCTGCCCGCCGCCGCCGGTCACCGCCGGCGATCGCCGGAGTTACTGTTCCGGCGGTGAACAGTAACCCGTGCCCAAAACATCAAGTGGGTAGTCCATTTTGACCGTTTTCGCGCGCTGACTCCGAATTTGACGTCCGTTTCGCCAAATTCCAACTCTAAAAATTGCCGAAGGCACCCGGAAATGCGTTCTAGGTCCAAACTTCGTGCGGAGCCCAATTAAATATCCAATTCGCGCGAAACCACTTCTAAACCCTCCACGGGGTCCTCCGATCACTCACATGATCCATTTGGGCCCGAAGTCCAACTCTTGTGCCCAATTATGCCCCAAACACCACCAACACACCATGTAGGCCTCTAACAGCCACCCCAACGCACTGTAGCAGCTCTGCGGAGATCCGGGTCATCACAGGTGCCTACGGCGGCCTCGAGACTCAAGGGTGTCCTTAGTGCCCGCGAGTTCTCGGATATGAGTCCACCTGAGTTGATGACAATGCCGCCGGGCAAGGAGATTGAGATTGTTATTAACGCGATTCTGGGAATCGCGTCGATATTGAAGGCACCTTATTGGATGGCACCAGTACAGCTGAGAGCTGATGGTACAGTTATTGATTATGATAGATAAAGGGGTTGTTATACCCGGTGTCTTACCTGATGGAGGAGACGATGGGTCTTTCGTCCTGTCAGCGGTGACTGAATTGTAATGATGCCCCCACGGTGGTCTGGGATGTGTGTAGATGTTTGGGCCGAAGTACAGCGCAGAGCTTGAGCAATGCTTGCGCAGTAAGCGCCATCACTGGAATGGATGGGATGATTTGAACCAGGGATCGTGCCTCAGAGTGATCCTTTCTAGATTTTGAATTCTGTCGAGCAACCCACACTGATGGATGAGATCAGAGAGCGTTGAATTAAGGGTCCCCAGTTGATGTGAAGCAAGGACAGAATGACAACCACAACAGGGACAACTTCAACTCTTCGCTATTTTTTTTGGTGTTTCTCCAACTCAGAGTTGTAGTTGTTGATGTTTCTGATATCGGACTCCCTTTTACATGGATGATTGCGAGGGTGTACTTCAGGTTTCTTGAATGAGTTGGTTTTAAGGAGGAGATTTTGGGGGTGTTGTGGATCAGTGGTTACCTATTGTTTCTTCTTTTTCCCGTGACATGTTAGAATCCTTGATGTTTTCCATGTCTCAGCTTAGAGGCGATATGTTTGGTTTTCCCGTCGATGTTTGACTCGCTTCACTTGAGACCAGTGAGTGTCTGGAGTACGTGAGGCGCCGTTGTGGATTATGGCTCGAGAATTGAGGAATGGCACAACTAGGCTATGTCGTACAGGCGGTTGACGTTGTTGTGGAATAATCACGGGAAGTGATCGACGCTTAGAGAGCTGGTGACGAGGATGTTGGACATTTGCCCTTCTGATTTGAGACTTCTTTTGAGCTATGTTAGTTTCGAGGACGAAACTTTCTTTTGGTGGGGGAGGATGTGAAGACCCGGATCTTTGTGGTCATTATGGTGTGATCGACAACTTGTGGAGGTCAATTTCTGTGGATAGTGTTGATTGCGCGCAAATCGGACCCAAGAAACGGACTCAGTGCGAGAAATGGATCAAGATTGCTTAATTGGGAATTTCGTCGAAAAATAGAGGTGGTTTCGTGCAAAACGGACATCGTATTTGGATTCAGCGCGGAAAAACGATCAAAACGGCTATTTGGTTGCATTATGTGGAGTTTTGGACTTCGGAATTGGACTCAGCGCGCGAAAATAGCAAAAAGAGGCATTTTTGGAGCTTTTTTGGTCTTCATCAGGCGGCCGGTCCATGGGTGGCGTGCACCAGGCGCAGCCGGCGCCCCACGCGCCACGCGGCAGCGCGTGGGAGGCCGACCGGCACACACGTGGCGCGCGTCTGTGGCGCGGCGCCCGCGTGCGCCAGGCGGCCCGCGCTTCCCCGTGCGCGCCACGTGGCGCGCACGGGATGGCCAGCTTCGGCCAACCGCGCGATCCGGGCAGGGACGCGCGGATTGGTGCCGCGTGTCCCCGCTTTTCCCCCCCTCTCACTGCCATTGCTAGGCTAACCGACCTTGTCCCCCAAACTGCTTATACAGGGGCTTCTTTGGCTATAAATAGCCCTTTTCACCTTCAATTTCATAGTTTTGAAATTTGGTGATTTTTCCTGTAATATCCAGAGCTTCCTTTCCATCTTCTTCCTCTTCTCCTTCATCTGCTGCTGAACTTGGGGGACTCCTTGCTGTCTTCATAGCTGTGCAAGTGGAGAAGATCACCATTGTTGCTATTTCAGCCCTTTTTCCTCGCGTTTTAGTGCAGAAGGCCTACAGCACTCATCTGATGGAATTTTGATCTGAAAATTGAAAGGGATCTTCATAAGAGGTATATCTACAACATTAATATTCAACACTTTGGCCAAATCTGGATTTTTATCTGAGTTTTAAGGCAATCTTTGGGACCCTTTGTTGCAGCCTGAAATTTTGAGCAATCTGTGGTATTTTGGCTTTTTTGAATTGTAGGAGTGGAATTATTGGATGATTTTTGCGGGGGAAATTCCAGGACTTAAATATCTACAATATTGGTAAGTACCATTTTCCCCAGATCTGAGTTTATATTAGGGTTTATCCATGATCTTTGGAGCACCTTGCTGCAGTCATGTGCAGATGGAACTTGGTGGATAGTTCAAAGTGTTTATGGGTTTTCTCCTTCATCCGAGCATGAAAATTGGAGTTCTTTAGCTCAATTTGTATCTACTCTCGACAAGGAATCCAATGGTACCTCTCTTGCAGGATTTAGAGCACGTTTGGTTACGTAACTTTAATGATCTTTCCAAGTGCGATTATATGGTTTACTGCAGTCCCTGTTTTAGTTTTGATTTGAGTAATGCACCTTGGAATGTAGATAACTTCGTGGATATAAGGTCTTTTTTTGAAATTAAAGTTGGTACTTTTTCTTAACTTTAAGGTGAGCAAATTCTCTTTTATGATATGTGGATGAATCCCTTTGGAACAGCCCCTAATTAAGCTTGGAAATGTTAGCAAGTTTATGTTAGCAATTTTGGACAGCATTGTGATTCTTGCTACATTTGAATGTTAAGGGAAATTAAGGGTGGATTTTCGAGGACTTGAAGATGTTTGTATGAAAGAGGATATCTTTGCTTTACTGCTGGGAACTTTATTTTGAGGTATTTGAGGTTGCACATACTTTTTAATTAACCTTGTTGCACTTGCCGAAATTCTGGAATTTGAATGCGCAGTGTGCATTGTTTCAGTGATTGCGCCCAATCCGTGAGGCGGATTTGGATGATTTTTGCGGCATCGGACTCCTGGGAGGATAAGGATTACTCACGCCAAAATTCAGCCAGATAGGGCATCGGATCGTCAAGTTTCAGGTGGGTGGTTGTGCTTTGTCGAAAACAACGATTTACCCACTCGGGCTATTGGTTTTCCCTCGTGGCATAGTTGATTGTGTTCTCTTTTCCTTGGTGTAATATGCTGGGATATCCATGTTCAGATTAAGTTAATTGATCCTCAGGGTATACATGAGTGAATGAATAGTTTGATTGATGTTGCATTATCTCATATGAAGTTCATTATAAGTGATCATCCTTAAACCTATTCTATGTGAGGATAATTGGGAAACTAATCTTCAACCTACACCTTGTGATGAATGGTTAACATAATTATGTGAGAATAATGGTGATAGATAAATGTGAATGGTTGGTTGATTTATGTGAGGACTTGATGGGGTTATGTGAGAAGTGCTTGGTTGCTTGTGTGAGAAGGACTTGGTTGATTTTACTTGAGAATGACTTATATGAGAGTAGTTGGTTAAGTGATCCTTAGCCTCCACTTTGTGATATGAATTATAGTTGTCGATCCTTAACCTACAATATGTAATATTGGGCATTGATGTTGATTCTTAACCTATCTATGTGAGAATAAGGAGTTGATTGATCTTTGATCTAGTTTATGTGTAAATGGGTGTTGATGTTGGTTTTTGATTCCTAGTTCATTCATGAAGAGATGGTTATCATTGTGAGTTGAGGCCTATTCCTTATGAGACTAAGCTTGTTCATGACTCCTAATCCCTCCAAATGAGATTGGATGTTGTTGGTAGAGCTTATGTTCATCCTATGTGAGATCAATGAAAATTGTTGAACCTCTGTCTATTCATTGGGATACTTGATTGAATGTCTATATTCATGTAATGTTAAATGATCTTTGGCAAATCTGTATGTGAATGGATGTTTCATTTGAGGGTGGTTAGTGGTTTGTGTGAGAATAGCTGACTACATTAATCATGATCTAACTATGTGAGATTCACTCTTTATGAAAGTAATGATCGTCATTTATCTCCTGATTCATGATAGGTGAAAACCATGTTGGATACTATTCTCTCTTTATTTCCAAATGTGAAAGGTGCATACTTATGTAGACTTGATGTATGCTATGTTAACATCCAATTCTTTTATGAGATTGATTATGTAATTTGGATAGCATGCTCTAATAAATGTAAGAACATCGACACCTATTTTCTTTTATCATTTTGGGACATTTGCATGCTTGTATGGTCATTTAGATAGGCCACCTTTTTCTGCTACACTATCATGCTGGACTTGACTTAGGAGAAACCATGTTTCTTGCTTTTCTCCTTTCATACTAGGCTCAGGGTATTTGTAGCTCGTGTGCGAGCAGGTGGTTTTGAGATAGTGTAGGCAGACTCTTGGGATCTGGGACAGGCTGGCTTGAGGGCAGGGTATTGCGGCTACCGCGAACTTTGGGCGGTTGACCGGATGGTGACTTGTGCATCGGATTAGGGATGACAGGTCGGGTTTGATTTGGGGGATTTGTGGGATATTACGGCGACCGCGGACTTTGGGTGGCCGACCGGGTATTTACAGCTGCATCAGATTGGGGGATCGGGCTTTATGTAGTGGATGGGGTTTTCCCACTTTGATTAGAGTCGTGATCCAGTCCTGCTATTATTGATACTGGTTACTTATTCCTTAGGCACTTTACTCGTGTGGGTCGCTCCCCTCGAGTGCCACTCCGGAGTGTGCGATATACAGGCTTTGAGTCCTCGAGACTCCTATCCCCTATCGGTGTTATGCGTAGGCTGGCATACCCGATTTGGCAGACATAGCAGGCAGTACCAGTGTTTACTGGTGTACAGATTGGGTTTATTCAGATAGGCATTTATATTCTGATGCATACATTTAGCTATTCTTTTAGCTTGGTATTATAGAGGCATAGTAGTGGTAGTTTTCTATTTCCAGCAGTCTCTATTGCTTACCACTCTTCCTTTCCTTTTGCCTCTGGTAGACCTTGTGGGTACGTCGGGGTTTGAGGCTTTACCCACAGGGGGAGGCTACTAGTTTTACTAGTGGTTCTCACCCCCATTGTTGTTTTTTTCCTTTTTCCTCCCTTTGTTTTGCAGTGTCTGCTGCGGGAGTTGCTGACCTTTCGGTTGACGGTTCGAGGCGAGGGAGTCGCGAGATAGATCCCTACCAGTGTTGATTTCTACAGTGGGATAGATGTACCAACCCGGGTTGTGGGTTTCACTGTACTCAGTTGTATTTTATTATTTTAGTTTATCTCCCTTTTTGGATTTATAGATGTTGTATAGGTGGCTTTTACTTGTATATCAGTTTGTCGGTGGATCAGATTATTGTATCAGTATTTTTGGGAGATAGATATTGTACCTTTATTTTTTTCAGTTGTACAGTGATTCAGGCTTTTTATTATAGCAGTTTTTCTTCAGCTCTGATATCTGTTTAGTTATTAGATGATACTTTGCAGGTTGGACGCTTCGCCTATGCAGGGTTTCGCATAGGTGGCGGATCTGTTAGCGAGCCCGGGTCGCAGTTTCGACCCCCGGGGCGTGACACTAGCAGCTCCCGCAGACGACTCTGCAAAATAAAGGAGAAGAAAGAGACAGAAAATAACAATGGGGGTGAGAACTACCAGATAAACCTGTAGCCTCCCCTAGTGGGTAAAACCTCAACTCTGACACACCCACTAGGACTACTAGAGGCAAAGGGAAAAGGTGAAGTGATAAGGTACTGAAATAAGAAAAATACCACTACTATGCCTCTAAATATAATACTGAAAGAAATGACTGTATGAATGCATCAGGAAACAGTATCTGATCAAATAAACCCAATCTGGACACCAGAGAAATTCTGGTACTGCCTGCTCTGTCATTAATCTCATGAACTCAGTATCACCACTGTCCAAATGACCGGAACCCAACACGGTCTGATCGGCACCCAACACGGTCTAAAGCCTACTCCGGAGTGGCACTCGAGGGGAGCGACCCACACGAGTAAAGTATCTCTGTATCAAGCATCTTTGTAACCAATGTCTCACAATAGCAGGACTGGATCATGACTATGATCAAAGTGGGAAACTCCATCCACTCTAGTAAACCCAAACCCCAGCAGATGCAAAACCAGACTCAACCCCAATCTGATGCAAGGATAAACATCCGGTAGACCGCCTACTGTCCGCGGTCACCGCAATACCCCACAAGTCCACAATCTAGTACAATCCCGACTACACTATCCCAAACCCCTGCTCATACTCGAGCAACAAGCATCTGAATGCAAAGGGGAGCAATAAAATATGTTTTCTCCCAAGTGAAGTTCCAATATGATAGTGTAGCAATAAATAGTGGCCTAACTAGATGTCCAAGCAAGCATGCAATTGTACTATTTAAAAGCTGTAGAAAAGTGTCAAATATTTATTTTAAAAAGATTGATTTACTGTACTGATATAAAAGTTATTTGCATGCGAGATTATAGCCTTTGTTCCAACCACAGTGTCCCAAAATAAGTTATCTGTGGGGTCATGTGTATGGTTCTCATCAATTATCACATTTAATTTTAGGGAAGTTCGTCCCAACCACAGTGTCCCAAAATAAGCTGTCTGTGGGGTCATATGTATGGTTCTCATCAATTGTCACATTTAATTTTAGGGGAGTTCTAATAATCCCAGTGAGCACGTCAAAAATGAGGCAAGCAACAACCACCCACCTCGAGCAGCTCAAACCACACCCCAAAAAGCCTCCTAGCTGTCCACGGTCCTCAAATCCCGCAAATCAGTGCACAGCTGTACATAACAACGCACCCGGTATAAATACAAATCCCAAAATACAATATTTGCTGTTTTTCGAATAGCACGAAAAAAGAGGAGTTTTTCACCTCTGTATAGTGCTTAGAAAAATCCAAAAAAATTACGGTTGCGTTCCTTGCGACGAGTAGATCGAAAACGACCACTTATATGCCTCAATCCGATGCTCCTATCTCAAGATATAAATTGGAGAAGTCGATGCTGTCCAAAACACACCACAGCAAAAAGGGGGGTCAAAGAGGCCTCGGGAATCATGCCAAAAGTACGAAACGGAGCGAAGTGATCAACAAGAAAATCGAAGCCTTACCTCATAGGAACGCGCTGCCGTAAAAATCGTTCAAAAATTCCTTCTGGTTAGAGCACAGGAATTTTCTGACGGAACTGCGACGGAAATGGGCCGAAAAAGGGGAAACGTCAAAGTGGGCCGCGTCGCAGATAACTCGCTATCGGTAAGTCCAAAAATTCTTAAATTTCTAGGGGAGAGAGAGGACAGAGAGGGGAACAAATTTCGTATAGGCCACTTGCTCAGATTCTCTCTCTACAATTCGCAATTGGCCGAGAGAGAAGGATGGGGTTTAAATAATGGGCCAAGGAATCTTCGGGCTCCACACCAGATCCGGGCCCAAACAGGAAACATCAAAACTACCCAACCAGGACGCGCCACGTGTCCACAAAACAGGAAATATCTATGCAAGGCCGCTCAGAAGTCGCCACGTGTCACACAGGGTGCACATGCTCGGTCCCCGCTCCGGGTTTTCCGGAAAATGTTGGCCAATCAGAGTGTGCCACGTGTCACAGACCCCATCGCCTTCTAGAAGCCGTCCAACCAATCAGAGGACGCCACGTGTCATCGCCGATCTTCAGTGCACCCGGTGCACGCCATGCCATGGACCCCGCAACCTGCGCGCCTGCCCGCGCCTGCCCGCGCTGCCCGCGACGCGCTCCACCGTGCTCCGCCGCTGCGCCGCCCCCGCCGGTCGCCGCCGGCCGCCGGAACAGTAATTCCGGCCGGCCGGAGTTACTGTTCCAGTGAACTGTATTTTTGGCGCCGAAAATGAAGTGAATATACCATTTTGATCGTTTTCGCGCGCTGAGTCCAAATCCGCCGTCCGTTTCGCCAAATTCTCATCCGAAATTTTGCCGAAAGCCTCCGGAAAAGCCCACTTGATCCGATTTTCACGCCGGATCCATTTCTAAGGTCCACTTTCAACACTACTAGTTTCGTTACACCGTATGAGCTTCCTACAGTCACTGTTTAATGTTGCAACAGTTCCTGCGGAAGCCCGGATCATCACATTATAAGCATTAGATGCATTGCTTTGCATAGTATGTAGATATACGACATAATTGAATAAATACATAATTTTCTATATATATACTTCATAGTTGAATAAAGAAGTGATTGAATTGTATAATTATTTAGTAGTGCATTGTTGAGCGTTCGTGTGTTTATATGTTGTTCTGAACAAATACGTAGTTTTCTATATATATACTCCAGAGTTGAATAAAGAAGTGATTGAATTGTATAATTATTTAGTAGTGCATTGTTGAGCATTCGTGTGTTTATATGTTGTTCTGTTTGTGATGATTTAACCAAGTATAATGTATCGCAAGGAACTATACATTTCTTAAGATAGTATAATCAGTGTCTAAAACTATAGAGCAAAATTCATAAGATAGTAGGACCAGGGATTTTGGGTAGTAAACTGTTAATTAATTGATTTGATTACATCTATTTACATTTATTATTTTTGTGTAAAATATGCTTACATATCATCTAAGTAAATTATCTACAAATTTCTACAGTATAAGGCGTATTTATCCCAGAGAATGCTACTATCTATTTTATATCATATATTGTATAATTTATTATGAAAACTACAAATTAGTATTAATCTTTTCCCACATTATTGAAGATGATTATCAAAAATGTCCGCAGCGAAGCACGGGTACTTCACTAGTTTTGTTTGAAGGAACACATCTATCTATATATTAAATCTATTAATTCTCGTGATTTTTATTTGACGTGACAAAATTTTGTTCAGTTTGGATTCACCTGTCAGTATTGTTATCACCTCTTTTCTACTAGATATTTTTTCCTATACGCCTTTTCATCTCCTCGAGGCCCTAACTAGGTGTGCACCCGTTCATCTCCCCGAGGCCCCAACTCAGTATGCGTTCGTTCATCTTCCCAACCTCGGTTCCTCGTCTTCCCTTATTTTCTCCTCCTCCTCCTTCGACACGCTTCAGGGTTTTAGTTGGTGTTGGTGATTAACTATAGCAGTAGAGATAGACCTAATTTTTTGAAACAGTGACATAGGGTAAGATATGTCTAGATTTCTAAAATTGCAAGATTTTTTAATTCTATATATATATAGAGAGAGAGAGAGAGAGAGAGAGAGAGAGAGAGAGAGAGAGAGAGAGAGAGAGAGAGAGAGAGAGAGAGCTAGATATGTGATAACATATATAGTGTTTAGATGAGTTAGGCACTAGGGACTTGTAGATCCCCAGTCGGTGTCCTTGTGATTTGGTAAGTCGTCTGAATTGGAGGACGGGATCATACTTATATAGTTTGTTCGGCTTGTAGAGGTCGCTTCTCCACAAGCAGTATACTCCGAAGTGTCATGACATGAGTTATAGAAATTATCTTTTCAGCAGACAACAAGCAAATGAACTATAGGAATTATTTTTCCACTTGATTTTTAGATGTTAGTTGGGGCTCGATGTGCGTCGAGCTATTGATTGGGTTATAAGATAGATTGGTCATCTTGGACATTGTACTTGATGCATACTGTCAAGGCATAGTAGTAGTGTTTCTTTCTATATGCGTAATTTAGAGGTTTATTACTTTTTTTTTTTATTTGCTACTTATGCCTTATTGAAATCTAGTAAGAGAGGTGCCCGAGTCGGTGGTCAAACTCACTAGGGACTTTCATTAGTTTTCACCCCCTATTTTGCAGAGCCCTCACCGAGTGACTCACAAAGTGTATAAGTGCAAAACCACGGACTTATGTCTAAGTCTCGGGATCCACTAGAATTTTTTGTAATTTGCTGAACAACCACTAATGATCCGAATAGTACGTATAAGCTACAAAAACATCCCAAACTTTACTTGCTTCCCTAGAACGCTTCATTCAAAGCGTCTGGGCAGCAACATCTGATAATGTGCCATTGCGAAGTCTAACTATGCCATAATTATCGCAATAACATCCGAAATTGCCGATTTCGGCTTCAAAAGTCACCAACACGATCGAGATGACTATGGGTCAACCAGGACAGCGTTGGGACTAGACAAGGACACTAATGTTTCGCTAAATTGCGTGGGACGCGAATCCCGTGCCGAAACGATGATAAATCGACGATTTTACCGATTTACGATTCATAAACTAATTTTTATCCAACGAAAGCCACCGGATCTTAGACAATTAGTCCAGAGCTGCCCAAGGTAGCCCGCGTGGCTATAATTGCATCTAGACCCCTAACATTCCCAAAATTTGCATAATAACTCAATATAGATGATTTTAGGGTCGTTACCTTAATCCGAGAGCTTTCGAATTGAACCAAAGGTTTCAAAATATGAGCCTCAACTCGCTGAGATCCGTGCTCATTGTCTAGGGTGTGCTCGGAGTCCAGATAACTTGCCGGGCCAACCTACAAGTTGGTAAAGTGCCTAACAATCAAGATCCACATGCTATCCAAGTTAGGCTCAACTAAGGTGAGCATCATGCTCAGGGGAGTCTAGAGGTTTAGGGGCTCACTTACCTGAACTCAAAAAGTCGTCGAAGTCATCGCCGGAGCAACTTCGACCAAAACCAAGAATTCTAGGGCTCGGGCTTGGCAACTTTACAAGGCTCGATTTCAGAAAAGAAATTGGGGCATGCAGTAGCAGAAGGGTGTTGTGGGAGGTGTCAAAAGCCCACCCTGGTCCAGCGCCAGCGGGCCAGTGTAGCGGTTGGCCGGAGGGAGCTCTTGCGGCCATACCTAGGGCGAGGATGGAGAGCAGTGGACCCGGCGATAGGGAGGTGCAACCAAGGGCACTAGAGGCTTGGATCCGATGAGGAGAGGTCACCCAGGTGAGCTGCCGGTAGTAGGAGGCGGCGGTGGCAGCGATGGCGACGCACGGCGGAGCTCGATCAAGAACAAGATGTAGAAAACCAGGGTTTGCCTTTTTCCGGCAATGGCTAGCCAAAGGCGCTCGTGAAGCAATGGGGAGCCTCCTGGGAACTAGCAAGGGCTAACCCAAGCCTTCAAATCCGGGTACAAGGGGTGGTGGCAGCGCATGGAAAAGCTCGGCCAAACTAGGATTTCGGCCAAAGCTTTGCACCCGACGGCTAGCAGGGGCCTCTCCGACGTCGGGGCTGCACAGATAGGCTCCCCAGATAATGAAGAAGACCTAGGGGTGTCAAAGGTGCAAACAGAACAAGGGTAGGGGTCTCGGGTTACCTCTAGACTGAGAATGAGCAAGAAAGAATGAGAGGTTTCTCCTCCGACTTCCAGCGGTGGCGGCCGGCGGCTAACATGCTCGGGAAGGCTCTAGGGAGGTTGCTTGTGATGTCTAGAAGATCCCCGAGCCAAGCCACCAAGTTTGGTGGTCTCGGACAACCCCCCCAACTCAAGAGCAAAGAAGAAGAAGAAAAAGAAGGATTCTTCTCCGGCGATCTGTGGCGGCGGCTGGTGATGGGATAGCTCAGGGAAGGAGGCACAGATAAGCTACGATGGATTGGATCTCGTGCGGTTACGGCTTCCCAAGAGGAAACCCTAGATACACATATATAGAGAAGGAAAAGTTGCTAGAAAGTCCACATAAACACAATAATTTCAATTGAGTCCCTGCCTAGAGGTGAGTTTTATATAGAGACCCCTCCACGTTTAGCTCGACGAGACCGTTTAGATAGAGATTTTATTTTGTCGAGGTCGGATTTTATTTGGTTACGTTAGTCGTTTCATCACGAACACCCCCAGAAATTTGAATTTTTGAATTTTAAATCTTCAGAAAATCAAATTTATTTCAATTTTTGGAATTTAAAATCCACTATTATTACACGTGATCAGTAAGTCGCAATGCGTGCTGGACCTCACACCTATCGCCCAATTGACTCTCAAAATTGTAAAACGAGATATGCTCACATGGTATACCTTCGGAGGACCAAGCTCTGGGTTGCAACCCCCACGAGCATATACTATTTGAGCTCATTTGGCTCTTGCAAGCTTTAATCATATGCACAATACTCAACAAGACACTTAGTATCACATGCCACTAATGTCACAGGTCGGCTAAATCGATGTATACAAGATTCTCAACCTATATTATATGGCACTAGGTTCACAATCATATTCTCGAGTCATTTTTACACTAAGATTTATCTCACATTAATCATGATATTGAGGGTTTCTATACTCCACCCTACTTATCAACCTTTCTAGGTTTCACTGTCACACAAGTCAAACTGGTTATCCTATCACTATATTATCCTACCTTTGTCTCATGACACTATGTTTTCAAGTTCAATGTTGAGTTCTCTAAATCCTAGAGAATGTCAACCTAACTCTAGTCCATGACATAGATATGCATATATATAGATATGTGTATAGGTCGTCTCACCTAATCGATCTCATACAATGGTAGTTCCCAACTTAGAATCACATACTTTACTATTATAAAGTTACTAATTTTACTGCCAAATAATATGCATCAACATAATTTTATAAACTATACTCTAAACTTGAAAGGTGATTTAATCACTTTAGTTCGGCACAACCCACCTTGCAACGCTCCCAATTGCTTGTAAGCACTTATAATTGGGCTTTCGCGGCCTATTTGCTCCCTTCCAGCCCGTACGCACAAAACCGCCGAGGTTCAGTACGTTACCTCAAATCGATCGCCCAGACCGCGCCGTTTCCAAATTAAAGTCACTAAGTGTGTCCTTCTAAACTTCAATTAGAGAGTTAAAGGATTAATTTGGTTAAAAACCTTGAATATCTAACAACCTAATTTTAACCTTGGATCACTTATTTACACATATAAGCATATATGATCAATAAAGAGATATCAGACATAGAAGGTGGTTCAACCGTTCTGGATAGCATCACTCACCTCGTTTTGATGCCAATTGCTAGGGAATGCCAGCAAGTTAACTCCCGACGTCATTTCGGCAATTTTGGCTCGTTCTCAAATCAGTCACCGAAACTTCGTCGATTCTCAAATCAAAGTTGTTAGGCGCGTTCCACTAACCTTCAATTAGCGAATTCGACATTCAATTTAGATCAAAACCCCTAAAATCTAAAAATCCACGTTCTAATCCTAGGTTTTCATGTTTCCAAAATTATCACAAAATTTTTGAATTTTCTTTCGATTGTTTCGTTTATAATTCTCCTAGAATCACATAGAATGCAATTTTAAAAGAATTTCAACAAAATCTGATTTACTTTTCGCAAAACTCACCTCAAGGCCTCAAGCCTTCAAGCCTTCAATCCTTTCTTACTCCAAAAGCTCGATCTACCACTCCAACAAGGTTCCCAAGCTCGATATCCATCAAAACGCTAAGCTTTAGAAAAGGATCTAGAGAAAGAGAGAGAGAAATAGAGAAATGAGTGAGGGAGAGGGAGAATGAGAGCTCTCTTTGTGTGTGAGGTTGTGTGCATGTGTGTTTGTGTGTGTGCGTGCGCGGGTGGGAGAAGGTGATCCGATAGATCGTCCCGGATCAGAAGGAGAGAAGAGAGTTGTATACATATATGCTTCAATAGTGAAAACTTAATTGTTTAGCCCAATATTGATCTGATACATATTGTCGGAACCTTTCTGAAAGTCTTTTTTCGTTCATATTTGAAAGACATACTCAATTTAACTTAATTTATCATAAATTATCTTACGTTTCAATTATTTTCGGAGCATCGAAAGTCTTACCGACTTAAAATTATTAACATATTTTTTTTTCACTGCTTAGACATTAAAAAAAATATGAAACTTTTATTTTGGTCCCAAAACATTATTACGGACCACTTTCCAAAGTTTCATAATTTTTGGGCACTGTAAATTTTTTGCTAAAATATAAGTTTTGTTTCTTATAGAAAATTTTAAATTTTCTTTTCTTATTTCAATTTCAACACAAATTACTTCTAAATTACCTTTCATTTCTCTAAGTCCAAATAAAATAGTATCTAGTACTATTTTTATTTGCACTACTTATATGTTAAAAATCGAGTGTACTATATGTCACGCCCCGGGGTCAAAACTGCGACCCGGGCCCGCCAACAGATCCACTGCCCATACGGGAAACCCCGTATAGACGAAGTGTCTAACCTGCAAAAAGAATGATACTATAGCTATACAGATATCAGAGCTGAAAAGTAAACTACTGAAATAAAAAATAATACAACTCCAAAAGTACAAGTCTGAACCTCACAACAAAAGTCTCTCAAAAATAAAACTCTCAAAAGTAACTAATAACAATAATCCAGCAGACTGTACTACTAAGCTCCAAAAATGGGTACAGCTATACTCCAAGGACGAGTAGGGAACTAGCTCACTACTCCCTTACCTCGATCAGCAATAGAATGATCAGTAACACCCGCAGAAGAATCTGCAAAACAAAGGAGAGGAAAGAGGAAGTGAGGGGGGAAGAACCCCCAACGGGTATGAGAACTACACCAACGCGTAGTTCTCAGTGGGTACCACCACCAAGCCCAACGGTCTGCCCACTAAGTCTACTAGAGGCATAAGATAACAGAAAAACTGTACTAATGTAAAGATAAGCTGGAAAGAAATCTACAGCTATCATGCCTCTATCTACAATGTTCAATGGGTGATACAGACAAAAATAATGCATCGACTCTAACCCAAATACTCAATCAACCAAATCACAGTGACTGCCACATGGGGTCTAGTCAAACCTGCGCCCACCTATTGCCATTACATCCACGGAGGTCTGGACTTATGTAGGGCGTCCGTGACTGCCAAAACTGGCCCAGCCAGAAGGACTGCGTCGACAAGTCACGATAGCAAAGTAACAGACCTAACTCCGGAGTGGCACTCGAGGGGCGCGACCCCACCGAGGAAAGTATTTGCGCATCTCTGTTGAGCTCAATATGTCTCATGCAGGCTATAGTCCAATCCACGATCAACAAGATCGACAGTACCCAAATCACCTCTCTAACTCACTAACAGGAAATACTTGAACAGTCGGGACCGCTGTAAGCCCAACGGCTCCCTAAATAGGACATCAACTCAACATGCAAACTCACTGGCTGGGTATACTCCACAGCCGACAGCAATGAAGGGTCCGGGAACCCCGAAAGACTAGAACCTACAACCCAAATCAAATAAGAACAGGCTCCAGGCATAGCCTTTCGTTGTTCTCGACCCAAAAAAAAAGTCAACCCTTAAAACCCAGACCACTCGAATCCTCTCGAGTGAGGAAGTTTATAGGAAAAACGTGACATTTATTACTGAAAATCGTTTTTCACTCAAACTCACGCGGGGTGAAGACTAAAAGTAGTTCCTTTTTGTAAAACCATCTTGATTTGAGAAAAATCCATTTTTAATGATTTTTGTTTCTTTTAGGAAAAATAGTTAGAAAACAAGTTTTATTCCTAAAGCCCGAAGGGCTAATGCCTTCGTCTAATCAGATAAGAACAGACTCCGGCGACCCTTCGATGTTTGGAAGAAAATATTGATTGACTAAAATTATGTGTGTCCCAAAAGGTTCGGGTTCAAGGTCTTGCTATCACTAGTATATTACTGCCACTAACACAGTGACGACACATAAAATCAGAGAAACACGACATCCCGGGACCACTGTTTACCCAAACGGCTCCCGCCACAGATATAAGACCAGCTACATCTACCAGACTCCACTTGCCCTCAAGCACGAGTGTAACATGCATCCCACACTAAGAGAAATCCCGACCACTCAGCCCACTACACGGGCGAGGAAAACACTATGCCCAGGGATAGAGAGTAAAGTGTGTATGTCTAAAGCATAAATAAACCTAGCCCAAGTGAGAGTTTTCTACTAGTTTGGTTATACATGCAACATATGACAGGGTGCTAGGTCAAGTTCCAATAATAGCATTTAGTTTAACTAAAGAAAGATTAGGGAACATTAACAAACATGATTTCAATAACAATATAGGAAAGACAACATCTCTCTCTCTCTAACATGCATTCTAACATACCTCACAATCATGCATGCTTTCTAACAATAGAATTAATAAACCGTCCACCGGTTTTGGAGACGAAGCAACCCACCTGAAGCGCGCGTTAATCCAAGATCCAAATAGGCCCAAACTTAACGGGGACAATCCTCGAATTCCCACGATTCCAACGTGCCCAAAAACACCCAAAAACTCCTCCTGGGTACAAAGATATGGTCCAAACATTGCAATAACCAAAAATTCCCACAAACACATGCTGCTGTAAAATCAGTTCAGAAGATGCTTAAATACCACCTGTGAGATAATCTCTAAAAATTTCAATAAAAATACGACGGCGATCATCGCAAAGAGTAGATGTCAATCGAGTCCTCACAAGACGAAATCCAATACCCGAGCATGGAGATAAAAATCCGGCAAGCCTCCGCTGTCCAGAAAAACCACCATCAGGAAAGGGGTTCAAAGATGTTCCAGAAACCCCAATAAGAACCCAAAACTGAGAGGAGCGAAAAATACGAAAAATAGAGATCTACCTCTCGTGAAACTGATGCCATGAAAATTGTCTAAAAATTCATTCGGGGTAGCACTGTTGGGCCTCGTGGACCGAAACGCGACGAAAAGGGCCACCACGGAAGAAGGAACGTCGCACTGCGCCGAATCGCCGAAGCCGTCGATGCCGCGCCCTCCAAAAATTCTGAAACTTCCTCAAGAGATACAGCACAAGATGAGAAACAAAGTTACTTGAGGGCTCTATCGCAGATGGGCTCGGGAAAAGAGTCCAAAGGCCCAAGAAAGGGGACTATTTATAGGTCCCCACCAAAGAAATCAAAAAATGGCTTAATGGGCTTTCGAGCCCATTATTCGGGCGCCCCGAGGGTTTCGGGCGCAAACAGTGCCCGAACCCGCCCCCTGGCCCGGCCCGCGACCAACGCCCAGATCGCCCTGGCCCCGACACGTGTCTCCAACAGCGGACAGCGTGTGCGGGGCCAGTGGCTTCGTGTCACATGGCCCCGACCAGGCGTCGTGGCGCCCGCCAATCACCGGGCGCGCCACATGGCGTCCCACGTACGACGATCACCTGCCTCACCTGCCCCCGCCTGCTCCCCCTGATGCGTGGACCGCACGCGCGTGAGCCGGCCACTCACAAGCCGCCATGTGGCCCGCCCCGGTGCATGCGCCACCCCGCGCGTCTCTGTGGACCACGCCGTGTGAGCCCGCCAATCCGAGTCCGCCACGTGTCCACCGCGCCCGGTCAATGCACCAGTGCAATACTCTGTGGACCGCGCCGCGTGCGCGGGCCAATCAGCGGCCACCACGTGGAATCCGACCGGTCCACGGCTTCCCCCATGCACTAAAATGCGCAGAAAATTTTCGGGTGTCTCTTTTTGGGCATCCTGACTCAAAAAAACACGAGTAAATAGCTGATTTTCGACGTTTTTCCGCGCTGAATCCAAATTCGACCTCGGATTAGCCTGAAACCCTTTCTAAAATCCGACAAAATCAGCCGGAAGGCAAACTCAATCCAGAAGTCTCACAGAGTCCGTCCAACGCGTCCAATTGATGCGTTGCGAGTCTGACACACCAATAATAGGTGTTCCATAATGTGGGTCATGGGGTAAAGCTGCACGGGGATCGAGGTCACTACACTATAGGCTGGGTTTCAATACTCTACAGCAACATTTCTAATCAGTTGTTTATTTTTCGGCCTATATCCAATGTCCTCGTTTGGCAACACATCTACGCAGTAATAAGCACTTTCCTACCAACACATCTGCATAGAGATAATTACTTTCCTGCCGCAACGTTTGAATAGTTCTTTCTCTCCTCGCTTTTGCTATCCTCCCTATCTCTCTTTCTCTCTCTTCTTTGCTCTCTCTTTCTTTTTATCGCTTTCATTCTCTATAATGACCCGGCCCACTAGCAATAATAACTCGTTGGGCCTAAATCACTAACCCAAAATGCTTAAGCCAATTATTATATTAGTGCCATTAATGTAATGATCCGAACCACTAGTAATAATAACTCGTTGGTTCCAAACCACCGACTCAAAATGCTTAAGCCCGGTTATTATTATTAGTGTCAATGTCTCTTATATACTCAATCACAATTTCATTCTTATCCGATGTGACACTATTTGAGTGTCACAGACTCCCCCCATTTAGGTCTGACGTCCTTGTCAGCCCAAACAAACACACAACCCAATATCACCGAGCGATATGAAACTTGTCTCGCTAGCCTTGTTATTCAGGCCCCTGACATAGTCTGTCATCTTGTCTTTTAAACCCTGTCTCAGCCGAGACTTGTCACATACTTCCGGCTGGCAATCGGCTCTGATACCATATTAACGACCCGGCCCATAAGCAATAATAATTCGTTGGGCCTAAACCACCGATCCAAAATGCGTTAATCTTAGTTATTGTTATTAGTGTTCATGCTTTATTATTGGGGTATCACAAACTCCCCCCGTTTAGGCCTGACGTCCTCATCAGTCCAAACACACACACAACCCAAGATCACTAGGCGATATGAGACTACCCAAGATCACCAGGCGATATGATACTTAACTCGCTAGCCTTGTCATTCAGATCTCTGACATAACCCGTCACGTTGTCTTTCAGACCCTGGCTCAGCCGAGACTCGTCATATGCTTCCGGTTGGTGATTGCTCTGATACCAAATGCAACGATCCGGAGCACTAGCAATAATTATTCGTTGGATTCAAACCACCGGTCCAAAATACTTAAGCCAAATTATTAATATTATTAGTGTCTATATCTCTTATATACCCAATCACATTCGTATTCTCATCGGATATGAAACTATTGGAATATCACATTCTCACATCTCTACCCTCCCTCCCCCCCCTCTCTCTCTCTCTCTCTCTCTCTCTCTCTCTCTCTCTCTCTCTATATATATATATATATATATATATATATATATATATACACACACACACAATCACATCTCAAACTCATTTTTCATCTTTAAAATTTTCGGTCCAATAAATATCAATACATTATGTATAAGTTTCTTTCCGAAATATCCATCTTGGTCATTTTCCTAGTAATAGGATAAAAAAAAAAGTACTCATATAATATTGTACCAAGCACTTATATACATTGAAAAAAGAAAAGCAAAAATGAATGTACTTTTTTACAGTAATTCTATCAAACTTTTGAGAAATACTAAATCCACAAGGATTATAGGGTTGGGCTTTGCTACCCATACACCCCAAAAGGGGGTGTATGATGCACACCCTACCCATCCAAGGGTGGGGCTTCCTCCACTGGTCACTTCGATGTGACCAGTGGAATTCACCCCACCCTTGTTATCTTTTTCTTTTAAAATTTTATTTTTAAATTTTAATACTAAAAATAATAATAAGATTATAAAAAAAAATAGCTTTGTATAATAGAGTTGTAACATTGCAATCTCAATTTAGAAAAATGATAAATATACGTTCTATTTGGAATATATATCTTATATCCCATTCATTCAAGCATAGAGTGAATTTCATCCATCACTTCGAAATAATAGATGAAAAAAATTTTACTTATATATAAATAAAATATAAGATATACACTCACTTTTAAATATATATCTAGTATTACGTCTCATTTTAATAGTAGAACCAGCCATGCTCAACATATTATGAATTTTCTTTATAGTTTTTCAAAACAAATTTTGCAATCGGCTTTTCTCAAAATTTTAGTTTCATGTAACTACATGGTTAAAATAGTGGGAAGAAACATGTAGAATATATATATTTTTATTTTTTCGATAAAATATAAAATTTATATTTTAATAAGCTGAATGTAGTCTGCGCCATCGATTATTACACATAAAAAAAAAAAAAAAAAAAAAAAAAAAAAAAACCTGAATATTTTTTTTAAATTATTTTGCACTGTTGTAGTCTGCGCCATCGATTATTACACATAAAAAAAAAAAAAAAAAAAAAAAAAAAAAAAAAAAAAAAAAAAAAAAAAAAAAAACAGAATATTTTTTTAAATTTTGCACTGTTATTATAATAACAGATACTGAACCAAACTGCAAGCAATAACTTGCTCGCTCTTCGACGACCAAGCTCCTGGGGATCGCCATTCACTACAACTTGCGCAGCTTAGAGATGGCCCAGCTGGCTGGCGAAGAAGGAGACAAACACCTCCATCTCCTGGCGGGGCAGGACGACGCCGACCTCGATCCCGCCGTGCCCTTTCCTGCTCTCCGCCAGCGCCAGCGCGCCGGTGCGCTCGGCCGACAAGATCTCCACTTTGGCCGGCGGGCCCCACCCGAAGTCCACCCCGTACACCCCCAGCTTGGGCGACCCCGCCACCGTCACCGCCCTCTCCCCCGCGCTCTCATACACCGTCCTCATCCACCCCCGCATCGCCTCCCCCATCACCCCCTCCCCCTCCTCCTTATTCAGCCCCTCTATTCCCCTCCATATCGCCCGCGCACCCTCCCCCACCCCTTCCTCCCCAACGAGCTCGCTCCAACTCGCCTCCACCGCGCATATCCCGAGGCAGTTCCCGAAGTACCTCCCCGGTACCTCCGGCTCCGCCCGCGCCCTGCACCCCGTCACGAACCCGAACCTCTCCGCTCCGCGCTCCGTCGACGCCCCGCGCGCGCGGGCCACTCCAGCCCACGCGAACCCGCACGCCAGTGCGTACGGCGACGTCCCCCGCGGCGCGCGCCGCGCCAGGGCCAGCGCGCCCAGCCGCGCGGGTCCGAACTCGAACGTCGCCCGCACCGCGTCCGCCGCCCGGTTCGCGACGTCCCACGCCTCCATCCTCCCGTCCCCCTCCAGCGCCTCCGCCTCCTTCCTGAACGCCGCCCGCAGCCCCCTCGGGTCCCTCACCACGCTCCGGTCGAACAGCGGCGGTGGCATTGGCATCAAATCCGTTCTGTGCATGCCAGCCCACGACTTCATGAATTGGACGTAGCTCGCGCCGTCTGCCGCCGCGTGCTGCAGTGCCGTGCCGAGGCTGACGCCGGCACCAGGGAAGACAGTCACCTGGACGGCCAGCACGTCTCGGCGGGGCCCTTTATCCCCTTGATGAGAACTCAGCGTGGGGACCAGAGGATGGAACCTCCTGATGCAGCGAGGGTGGTCGCCGATTATGTCGCAGAAGTCGTCTGCGCTCGCTGCGACCGTGAGCTGTACGAAGTCGCCTTCGGAGTAGACAATCTCGTCCCGCGTCAGCGTTCCGGCTAGAGGGTAGAAATGGTGGAGGGTGAGGGAGAGGGAGCGTTTCAGTCTCGGGAGCTCGGAGACAAGGAACTCGGAGACGGAGAGGCCGGGGAGCTCGTAGAAGAAGAGGCGCTGCACCGGGTGGAAGTTAAGGAAGACGAGGTCGAAGAAGGTGAGGGGGAGGGACGAAGGCCGCGCCGAAGAACCGGCGGAGGCCGAGAGCGGTGGTATGGGGAAGGTGCCGCATTGCTCTAACACCTTGAGGTTGTGGAGTGGCGCCATGAAACTAAACTATATAAGCTTATAAACTCAACATATCGTAAGTTTCGGCTGAGATGTAGATCTATTTAATAGGGAATGCCATTGCTGTTGGGGGAGAAACTTCCTAAAAATGATAAAAACGTGTTGGGTCTGAAGAATAAGCTCAGGCTCGCCAACCAGCTCGAATTTAGCTTGGTGTAATCCCTCCTGACCCAACTTGAAAATCCCATGAATTCTTCCCAAGAAGGATAGGATTAATTGGGGATGATGGTGCTTTTGATGAAACTCCTGATCCAATTTATCCTCCGATAATGCCCACTAAGCTGAAGGTTGGCTGGGTCGGAGACGATGGTAAAACCAAGGCGCAGAGGAAGAAGGATTGGTGGGTGATTTGGAATAATAAAAATAGAGTCATATTCCAACATCCTAATGCTGATTTTGTGTTCCCTGTCAGCTCCGTTAGGAGAATGGTGGCACATTGGATTGAGTTGGATTGATGATTTGGAATGTTGGGAACTTTTTTTTTTTTTTTTTTTTCGCCATTCCTAAGAGACCTTACAGTCTCATCTATATAATTAAATTTAATTTCTAATTGAATAAAATAGGCAGCGTGCTACACGTTTCTAAAAAAAAACAAAAAAAAAAACAGAAGAAGGAAAAGACGCGTCAGGGAATTAGAAGTTTTATTACTTTCTTTTTTACTCTTTTACAGTTAATTATTATTTTTTTTACTCTTACTACAGTAAGGCTACTATGTAAAAATAATAATTAGGATAATTAAATTGTAAAAGAAAATTAATTTTAACGGACTTTTGGGTTGCATTCGACTGTGTACTAGTCCATAACCATTTCATAGAGCTTGGATTTGTTCCTTTTTGTTGTTTCTGGTTCTTCTTTTATTGTCTCTTATTTCTCTTTCACTATTTCACTATTTTTGATCCTGCTTTAGTTTTATTTTCGCTGTCTCTGATCCACTTTCCTTTGGATCAATAGCCTTTAATAGCCCATTTTCTTATTGCTTATCTATCTCCGCCATCTTGATTATGTAATTCTGAATATATTACGACACCTTGTTGCTCTTTCTCATATTCAATCTTAACTTCTTCTTTGCTGTTCCTATTTGACCGTTACCTTTATACTTGAATTTTCCATTTTGGATCGAGCTCATTAATTTACTAAATAAGTAGAGCTTTAGTTTGAATTTAGGCTCTATTAACTACATGAGTCAAGCTCGAGTTTAGATTAGCTCAAGCCAAAGTCAACTCCAAGTAACTCGTTCCAATCTAACTCAAGCCGAGCCCTTTGAACAATGTCGAGCCGAGCTCTCTCGAGCTTGGCTTGTTTACACTGAGCAACGATTAGGGTGTGGGATATGCGCGCCTTGAGTACACGTGTAAGGCTCGTAACTTTTGTTTTTTAAAAAAGATTAGTTACCTGAGATTGTTTAGACCTAGTCTAGTGGATCGAATATAAAAATAATAGAATATAATTTTATTTTTGTATTTGAAAATTCTTAAATATTATAGATGCTTTTGTAAAATTAGAAATTTCACATATATATGCCTCTATTAGTCTATAGAATAATCATCAATGAAAAATGCTAAATGTACATCTCAAATAGAGTGTACATCTTACATCCATTCCATTCTAAGATGGAATGAATTTTTTTCATCATATCGATATGACGAGTGGATGAATATTCACCCCAAGATAAGATGGATGTAGGATATACACTCAATTTGGGGTGTACATCTAGCATTGCTCATCATCAACACCTTAACTCTCGAAAAAAAAAAAAAAAAAAAAATCTAGTTATTTTTTTTAAAAAAAAAAATTGAACGATATAAATAGAATTGTACCTTTCACTAAAAAAGTAAGAAAAGAAAAAGAGAATCTTCAAAACTATTACCGTCTATAATCTATATTTCCGTTTGTGGGTGTTAGTTTTTTTTTTTTTTTTTTTTTTCAACCAGTGGAAAGGAAAAGAAAAATAAAAAAAAGCCCTTTCTTGAAGTAGTAGTTATCTCTGTCTCTTTGCTAATTATAACTTGCCATTGAATTTTCAAGTAGGGCTTAACTTGTAAGCTTGTTTTTCAGAGCTTTCTTGTTTATATCCTTTGTTTAATTTAGAATATTTTTGTCACACTTGAATTGTTAGTAAGGAGTGCATAATCCAAACGAAATAAAAAACGATAACCACACAAATATTGATCTCAATAACAGATAAAATATAACACACAGATTTATGTAAAAAAAATTTTACAAAAAAAAATTATGGACAAAAGAGAAGAACTTCACCATACGAAAAAGAAAGTATAAAATGTTCCTGATAATCATATAATCACTTTATCTCCTTAGAGTAAAAGAAAAGAAGTTTTTTTTAGCGGATCTGATCCGTACAGCGGGGGACTCCGCCCCCCACACCCCTCGTCCGATATCAATGGTGAGGTTCGGGCTTCGGCCTCGGACTTATTACCACATACATTCATTTTTCTTTTCTTAAAATTTTATCAAATTTTATTGTCGAAGCCATTGGCGAATCAAAAATACAAAATCAGAACGATTTGTAATTTCGAAGTTACACCTAACAAAATTCACTTACTATCATACAAGATAAAATGAAAATTTTAAGCCCGTCCATTCAAGTCTGAACGATTCATTTAGAGATTTTAAAAGTGCACATGTACTATTTTAAGTATTTAAAAGATACTAATGAAATTATTAGCGGTCATTAGAGGGGTATCTAAGAAATTATACCACAGTTACTTTTACTACTAGGAATAAAAAACTGCATAACTTAAAATACAAAGATATTTAACAAATTAGGAGGATTTTTTTTTTTTTTTTTTTTTTTTTTTTCGTTTCGTTTACTAGTTTAGAAATAAAAGAACTTAAACACATAACAGACTTTGAACTTGAAACTTTTGGTATAAATCATTAAATTTTTCTACAAACTACGCTAGATATAAATTAGTTAGTTGGAAAACACGATAATTTATTTGAGGATGCGGATTAGAATTGTAACAGTGGCAAGCTTTCAATTTTTATTTTTTTTAAAAAAGTCGAAAGATTCCATACGATGTTGATTGGCATACGTCTTTTATAGAATGACACGTGCTACCGTAGGATTTGGCAGGATTATATATATATATATATATATATATATATATATATATATATGGATTTGGCAGGATTATATATATATATATATAGATAGATAGATAGATATATAACTAAATTGCTATATTATTAATTACACGAGTTATTGATACTATTAAATTTTTAATCAGAGATGTGCGATTAGATTGATAGTGGGCCTCTAGAATTTAGGGGATGGTTGAAAAAGTAATATAATTTTAGAAATAAAAATAATCAAAGAGATATATCTAATGATAAAAAACTTGTTAGCACCAAATATTTGGTGCTATCGACAACATAGTAGCCGATATATATATATATATATATATATATATATATATATATATATATATATATATATATAGTTCGGCTATGGTGCTCGTAAAAGCACCAAGTATTTTGTGCTTATAAATTTTTTACTGTTAGATCTATTCTCTTGACTAATTTCATCCCTTAGATCATGCTATTCTACTAACCACCCACTAAATTCAAAATGTCCACTATCATCCCAATCGTATATCCCTTTATTTTAGGGCTAAAAACCTATAACCACCAATGACTTGATATTTCTAAAAGCATAGGAGATCAATTCTCCCCCCCCCCCCCTCTCTCTCTCTCTCTCTCTCTCTCTCTATATATATATATATAAATAGTATAAATAGTTTGGCTACTATGCTATTGATAGCAGTAAATAATTGGTGCTACCAAATTTTTTGCTGTTAGATCTATTCCTTTGATCATTTCTATCTGGTAGATCATACTATTTTCTAAGCACCCACTAAACTCTAGAGGCCCACTATCATCCTAATCGCACATTTTTTCATCTAAAGGTCAAAAACCTAATAGCACCAACGACTTAGTGCTATTAATAGTATGATAGCCTAGTTATATATATATATATATATATATATATATATATATATATATATATATATATATATATATATATATATATATATATATATATATATATTACTAGGCTACGATGAAAGGATGTGTGGAAATAGTATTAATAGAACTAGGGTTTACTGGGTTGTTGTCGAAATAGTATAAATTCTAGAAAATTACTATAATTCTAACCGCACATCCCTCCATCCAAGGGTCAAAAAGTCTATAGTAGTAAGACCTTAATACTATCAATAATATAGGTGCATTACTCTCTCTCTCTCTCTCTCTCTCTCTCTCTCTCTCTCTCTCTCTCTCTCTCTCTCTCTCTCTATATATATATATATATATATATATATATATATATATATATATATATATATAGTCCGACTGGAATACTATCGATAGCACCAAGCAATTAATTGGTGCTACCAAGTTTTTAGCTCTTATGTAACGATCCGACCCACTAGCAATAATAACTCGTTGGGCCCAAACCACAACCCAAAATGCTTAAGCCCAGTTATTATTACTAGTGTACATGTCTCATATAAATCCAATCACAATTCCATCCACATCCAATGTGGGACTATTGGGGGCGTCACAGACTCCCCCGTTTAGGCCTGACGTCCTCGTCAGCCCAAACACACACACACACAGCAGCCCAAGATCACCAGGCGATGTGAGACTCGTCTCGCTAGCCCTGTCATCTAGATCCAGACTCAGCCGAGACTCGCCACACACTTCCGGCTGGTTATTGGCTCTGATACCAAATGTAACGACCCGGCCCACTAGCAATAATAACTCGTTGGGCCCAAACCACAGCCCAAAATGCTTAAGCCCAGTTATTATTACTAGTGTCCATGTCTCATATAAACCCAATCACAATTTCATCCACATCCGATGTGGGACTATTGGGGGCGTCACAGACTCTCCCCGTTTAGGCCTGACGTCCTCGTCAGCCCAAACACACACACACAGCAGCCCAAGATCACCTGGCGATGTGAGACTCGTCTCGCTAGCCTTGTCATCTGTGACGCCCCCAATAGTCCCACATCGGATGTGGATGGAATTGTGATTGGGTTTATATGAGACATGGACACTAGTAATAATAACTGGACTTAAGCATTTTGGGCTGTGGTTTGGGCCCAACGAGTTATTATTGCTAGTGGGCCGGGTCGTTACATTTGGTATCAGAGCCAATAACAAGCCGGAAGTGTGTGGCGAGTCTCGGCTGAGTCTGGATCTAGATGACAGGGCTAGCGAGACGAGTCTCACATCGCCTGGTGATCTTGGGCTGCTGTGTGTGTGTTTGGGCTGACGAGGACGTCAGGCCTAAACGGGGGAGTCTGTGACGCCCCCAATAGTCCCACATCGGATGTGGATGAAATTGTGATTGGATTTATATGAGACATGGACATTAGTAATAATAACTGGGCTTAAGCATTTTGGGCTGTGGTTTGGGCCCAACAACGAGTTATTATTGCTAGTGGGCCGGGTCGTTACATCTTAGATGAAGGATGCGCGTTTGGAATTATAGTAGTCTCCTAAAATTTTTACTATTCAACCAACCACCTACTAAACCATAGGGTACCACTATCATCCTAACCGCACATCTCTTAATCGAATGGTTAAAAAATTGGTAGCACCAATGACTTAATACTATCGATAGTATTCCAGCTTATATATATATATATATATATATATATATATATATATATATATATATATAAAGAGAGAAAGAGAGAGAGAGAGTTTATATACTTTCAAAAGTATAAACTCATTCATACTTGTAAATTTTTTACCATAAAATTTGTATTAGGATTTGTTCAATTGTACTTTTTTTTTTCTCTCTTTCTCTCTCCTTAATTGCATTTACAATAACATGGATCCCAATATAAATCCTATGGTTAAAAATTTATAAGTACGAATGAGCTTGTACTTTTGAAAGTATATATTACGCCCCGGGAGTGGTTTCAAAGCAGAAAACGGCCTATTTTTTTTTTCAAAAACCTTCACCCCGGCATGTGCCCAGACCCACCACATATACAAGATCACTCTAAACAAACGGACAGAGTCTCCCCTGTATATGCATGGCGTTGCACAACAAACAATCACTAACCATCACCAGTTTAACATACACACAAAGCAGATAAGGGATTAACTAAACTTTTACATCATACAAGAGAAGATCGCCCACTCGGCATACTCCAAGTTGAAAGGATAAAGCCAGAAGGTTTAAAACAGTGTCTACCCGATACTCAGTTTAAAAATAGTTTTCGCAAATATTTTATCTTTTAAAAAGATCTCCACATTCCACATACAACCATTACGAGATAAAAAGAAAGTCTGAAAGTTTATCATCCCAAGGTAGTCACGACGTTCACATGTTCCTACATCCATGTCACATCACATCCACATCACAATCTGTTCAAGTATCATGCATCTAATATCTACTAAATGTAATGATCAAAAGAGGAGTAAAAGTGTCACCGGAATGACAAAATGCGAGTCACTCTCGCGCCGATGCCTCTCCTCCGTCCCCATCCGAACCTGTCACATGGTGGGAGTCAGTGACTAAAAATATAGAAAGAAAAACCGACATAATAATAACAACATGTTGATAAGTAACCCAATATTTTTGATAAGTTTAAATTTATCTTTTATCTCAGTTGGTTAGGCATTAAAGATAAGTTAAAATCTTGTTAAGTGGTTATTATTAGGATTTTCGTGTTTTATGTTAAAAGCTATATATACCTGCGGTAAACGTGTGGAATAATATCCATCGTTGTATTCAGGCCGAGAGCATTAAATAAAATTTTTAATTAGCCACAATACCGCTTTAAATATATACTCCTCTCCTTCCAATAAGTGGTATCAGAGCCAAGTTGGAAAAGCTTTACGACAAAGAAGAAGATCGTCATCTTCGTGATCAAGGACGTAGAACGTGTTGGCATCGCGCTTTCCATCGACATCGATATTGATAGTTGATCATAGCCCTAAACGGGATGATTCAACCACAACTTCCGAAGTTTACGGGAAAAAACTTCGATTACTGGAGTATCTAGATACAATGTTTATTCTCATCTCTGGAGTTATGGGTTATTGTGAAGGATAGTTTCAAAGATGTCACCGATAGTGAGTTTGAAACACTCACTGTTGCAAGGAAGGAAGCGCCTAAAGATTGCGGAAAGAAAGACAGAAAGGCATTATTCTTTCTATATCAGGCGGTGGATGAAGTTATTTTTGAGAGACTATCAAATGCAAATACATCGAAAGAGGCCTGGGATATGCTCGAGAGGAGTTACAGAGGTGCAGATAGAGTAAAAAGGGTACGACTCCAAACTTTTAAAGGAGAATTTGAATCTTTACAAATGAACGAAAGTGAATCAATCGATGAATATTTTAGTCAGGTAATATCCATATCAAATTATATACGGATGAATGGAGAAAATTGGCCCGACAAATTAATTGTTGAAAAAAATTATGAGATCAGTTACTGGCAAATATGATCATGTTGTTTCTTCAATTGAGGTGGCCAAAGACATAGATAATTTAACGGTAGAAGATTTGTTGAGATCATTCCAAGTTTACGAACAACGTGTGAAATTGAGAGCGCAGCGCACAGTTGAACAAGCTCTCAAAACCCAACTGACAATCAGTGACAGAACTCAGGGAGGAAATAGTGGCGGCAGAGGACGCGGCCGTGGTGGCGGACGCAATCGTGGCCGCGACAGAGGCCAAGGCCAAAACGAAGCAGTCGTTGGTGATACAAATAATTTAAATTCAAATAGAAGAGCAAGAGGAAGAGGTAATTACCATAATCAACAAAGGTATGACAAATTTTGGATTCAATGTTATTATTGCAATAAATATGGGCATTATCAATCTGAATGCAGAAGAAAACAGGCCGATGAACATAAAAGTATTAATGCAAATTTTGTTGAAAATAATGATGAGAATTTTGAATCTAATGATGAAAATAATGCGCCTATGCTTCTCGTTTGCAATGTGGTTGAAACACCAAAAAATAATATATGGTATTTAGATTCAGGCTGTAGTAACCACATGTGCGGTAAAAAAGAGATGTTTATAAATTTAGATGATAAAGTAAATACAATGGCGAAACTAGGAGATGAAAGAAAAATTGCTGTTCAAGGAAAAGGAGATATTCTAATTCGTGCACGTAATGGTGATCATATTATAATATCTGATGTTTATTATCTGTCAGGATTAGAATGTAATTTATTAAGTATTGGCCAGTTTCAATAAAAGGGTCATATTGTGCATATTGAAAAGGGAATTTGTGAATTGAAGGATAAAAATAATAGATTAATTACTAGAGTGCCCATGACTAGAAATCGCATGTTTCCGTCGAGAATTGATAATGATACTTTACCCTGTTTCAATACAATAGTTCATGATGATTCTTGGTTATGGCATTTACGGTTTGGTCATTTAAATTTTGGATCTTTGAAAAAATTGGCTAGCGAAAATATGGTGAAAGGACTACCCTATATAAATTATCCAAACCAAATTTGTGAAGGTTGTATTTTTGGAAAGCAACATAGATATTCGTTTTCAGAAGAAAAATCTGTTAGAGCCACTAAGCCTCTACAGTTGGTCCATACGGATTTATGTGAGATGGATAGACGCTCCATTGGAAACAATAAATATTTTGTGACTTTCATTGATGATTTTAGCATAAATATTTGGATTTATTTTTTGAAAGAAAAATCAGAAGCTTTTACTGCATTCAAACAGTTTAAAGCACTTTCTGAAAAACAAAGCGGTTATTATTTGAAAGTTCTACGATCTGATGGTGGAGGAGAATATTTCTCTATAGAATTTAATGAATTCTGTAAGACACAAGGGATTAAGCATCAAAGTACCACAGCCTATTCACCGTAACAGAATGGAGTAGTAGAAAGAAAAAATCGCACCATTGTGGAGATGACAAGAATCATACTTATTGAAAAAGGTATACCGAAATTTTTTTGGGCTGAAGCTGTTTCATGTGCAGTTTATGTATTAAACAAGAGTCCGACAAGTAGTGTCGCGAATAAAACACCTAAAGAAGCATAGAGTGGAAGAAAACCTATTGTTGCACATCTTCGTGTATTTGGATGTCTGACCTATGCACATATTCCAAAACAAACGAGAAAGAAATTGGATGACAAAGCAGTTAGGTGCGTTTTTATCGGCTATGCAGAAAATATGAAAGCTTACAAATTATATGATCCAGTTGCAGAAAAGATCATAATTAGTAGAGATGTGAAATTTGATGAAACTAAATCATGGGATTGGAAAGGAAAAGAAAAAACAAATAATACCATTAGTATTCAATTTGAAGATAATTCCGAGAATCAAAAACAACATGTATCGGATCCTCCTATTCCACTACCATCACCTTCCTCATCGTCATCTGGTTTTTCGCCATCTTCCTCGAAGGAAGGTGTTCGGAAAAATCCTCCACGGAATATTACAATGCCCGTAAAATTAAAAGATTATATTCTTACTGATACTGACAACAATGATGATAGTGATTTAACCCACTACATCATGTTTCTAGATTGTGATCCTATCAGGTTTGATGAAGCAGCAAAAGAAGAAAAATGGCGTAAAGCCATGTGCGATGAAATTGAGGTGATCGAGAAGAACAAAACTTGGGAGTTGACGAAACTTCCAAAAGGTCAAAAATCAATTGGCGTAAAGTGGGTATTCAAAACCAAGTACAAGCAAGACGGGTTGATTGATCGCCACAAAGCGAGACTCGTTGTAAAGGGCTATAAGAAGAAGCCTGGTGTCGATTTTCATGAGGTGTTTGCTCCCGTTGCCAAATTGGAGTCGGTGCGGCTCCTAATTGCTTTAGCAGCGCAAAAACAATGGAAGATCCATCAGATGGATGTCAAATCCGCCTTACTCAACGGCTTTCTTGATGAAGAAGTATATATAGAGCAACCGCTTGGATTTATACAAAAAGGTGAAGAAGACAAGGTCTATAAATTGAAAAAGGCATTATACAGTTTGAAGCAAGCTTCGCGAGCCTGGTACACACGTATAGATTTATACTCTCAAAAAGCCAATTTTGTAAGTGTCCTTACGAACATGCTCTTTACATTAAAAATAATTCTGATGGTGATATTTTATTTGTTTCCCTCTATGTTGATGATCTTATTTTTACGAAAACTAATTCTATTATGATTGAGGAATTTAAAAAGAGCATGATTAATGAATTTGAAATGACCGACATAGGAAATATGGCTTATTATCTGGGCATCGAAGTTTCACAAAGAAATGAAAGTATTTTTATTTCTCAAAAGAAATATGCAGGGGAAATACTTAAAAAATTTCAGATGGCGGATTGTAAACCGGTCATTACTCCAGTAGAGATCAAATTAAAACTGAACAAAAAAGGAGACGAAAAATCAATTAATTCCGCATATTTCAAACAGTTGGTGGGAAGCCTTCACTACCTAACCGCAACTAGACCTGACATAGCCTATGGTGTTGGGTTGATCAGTAGATATATGGAAAATCCGACTCAAATGCATCTACAAGCAGCTAAGCATAATTTATGCTATATAAAAGGAACGATCAACTATGGTATTTTCTACGCTTACGGTGACAAATCCGAACTCATCGGATTCACCGACAGCGATTGGGCCGGCGACGTAGAAGAACGGAAAAGCATGTCGGGTAACGTATTTTTTCTTGGAAGCAGTGCATTCACATGGTCATCGAAAAAACAGGACATTGTAGCTCTCTCGACAGCAGAAGCCGAATACGTGGCGGCATCAGCAAGTGCTACACAAGCAATTTCGCTTAGACGAATTTTAGAAGAATTTGATGAATATCAAAAGGCACCTACAAGAATATTTTGTGATAATAGCTCAGCTATAGCAATCGCAAAAAATCTAGTTTTTCATGGCAGGTGTATGCATATCGAAATCCGTTATCATTACATTCGAGAACTTGTGAAGAAGAATGAGATCGAGCTACACTTTTGCAGAAGCGAGAATCAAGTCGCCAATATTTTTACAAAGCCGCTGACATCGAAAAATTTCGTGAAGCTGCGAAGGCTACTCAGAATGCGAGAAATTGGGTTAAGGGAGGATGTTGATAAGTAACCCAATATTTTTGATAAGTTTAAATTTATCTTTTATCTCAGTTGGTTAGACATTAAAGATAAGTTAAAATCTTGTTAAGTTCATTAGGATTTTTCGTGTTTTATGTTAAAAGCTATATATACCTGCGGTAAACGTGTGGAATAATATCTATCGTTGTATTCAAGCCAAGAGCATTTAATAAAGTTTTTAGTTAGCCACAATACCTCTTTAAATATATACTCCTCTCCTTCCAACACAACATGCCATGATAGGTACAAAAGTAAATAGGACATCAACCCGCAACCCAGAACATTCGAACCATCCCTACGTGGCGCGTCGTGATTGGCGTCGTCATTGGTGCCGTGGCGCGTCGTCATTGGTGCCGTACGGCCGCGTGGCGGCGCGGGAGTGGCTGGTGCAGCGGGCTCAGCAGGCGCGGTCCACACGAGCATCGCGTGCAGGCTAAGCAGGTATGGGCAGGCGCGTACCACGCATCGCAGCGCGGTTGGCTGCGCTGTGGATAAGGGGTGACACGTGGCAGCCTATGATTGGCGAAGCGGATTCCCACTATCGGGCGTGGATTGGATGAGCGGGACACGTGGCGCGACGTGATTGGTGGAGCAGGCGACCGCGGGATCGCGCGCGGATGGACGATGCGTGGCCTGATGGACAGCGGGTGTTGATCCGGGCGCTCGTCGCGGGCCGGGCCTCGGAAGATTCGGGCGCCCGAATCTTCTCCCAGGGCCCGAACGTTGGGTTTTTTCTGGTTGGATCTTGGGCTATAAATAGGACTTCACCACCACCATTGGAGAGGTTTTTTAGCTTTGTTTCTTGGAGAGCTTTTATAGAGGGAATCTATCTTCTTCCCTCTTTATCCTGGAACATATTTGGAGGACATTGGGGCCATCTTCATTATCTTTTTCCTCAAGTTTGGAGAGCTCCACTATTGTTGAATCTTCAGCCAACTCCGTCGCGTTTCAGTACAAACCTTCTACAGAGCTCATTTCTTAAAGTTTTTAGCTGATTTTTGGTTTGTGATCTTCACAAGAGGTAGGCCTACAACTTTAATATTGATTACTCCTCCCAGATCTTAAGTTTTCATAGGGTTTTTATGCCATCTCGGGAGCCTTCGTGCACAGAATAGATTTTTTGGATAGTTCATAGTATTCATGGATTTTCTCGGTGATTTGTGCATGGATTTTGGAGTTATTTGGCTTTTTTGGCATCTACTCTCGAAGAGGAATCCACTGAGACCTTGCTTGCTGGATTTGGAATTTGTTTGCCTAGGTAACTTTAACGATCTTCTTGACCCTATGACAGAGTTTACAGCAGTTTACTGTTTTGGTTTTTGTGTTGATGAATGAAGCTTGGGATGCAGATTTCTTGATCATTTTCGGGATTTTAAAGTTTGTACATCTTCTTAAGTTTAAGGTGAGCAATTCCTCTTTTAATCTCTGTGGAAAATTTGTGGGTTATGGAATCCAAGTATCTAAATAGAAAAAAACCACCTAGAGGGGGGGTGAATAGGTGTAAACAATAAAACTCAAAAATCTTTGCGTTAAAATAACCCAATGTTGAAAATAAAGAGAGTACGCAAGATTTTACGTGAAAAACTCCAATCCAGAAGTAAAAAACTATGGGACCGATCACACAGGAAAATTCACTAAGATTAAAACACGTACAAATTGATTTACGACTCAACCTTTTCCATATGGTCCAAGTAGATCTTCTCCGCTCGTCCTCAACGCACTTCGATTACACGAATTACGTCCAACTTCGAATCCACGAAGTCTAACCGAATCCACGGTCATCACCAATGTTGTGATGACCCGAATTTCCGCGAAGGTCTTACGGAGTGAATTGTGGCTTCTGGAGGCCTTTGATGTGTGTTGGAGATGGTTGCACGCTAATCGGACCTCAGAATTGGACCCAGCACGAAATTTAGATTAAGAATACCTATCCGGATGCCTTTGACAAATTTTAGAAGTGTAATTTGGCAAAACAGACATCGGATTTGGACTCAGTGCGCGAAAACGATAAAAATGGACTATTTACTTATTTTTTTCGGAGCCCGGATGCCAAAACATGAATTTCAAGGCATTTGTTACTATTCCGACAGGCTAGGGCAGCGCCGGCGGCGACGGGCAGCGGCGGAGTGGGCGCGGGCAGGCGCGTGCGCGGCGGCGAGCAGGCTGGTCCACAAGTTTTGGCATGCAACGAGACCAGCCAACGAATGGCATGCCACATGTCGCGCGCTGATTGGCAGGTCAACGCATGCGCGACAGCGCGCGCCTCGCGCCGGGCGCGGCGCACGGTGGACCCCGCCGGGCCACGTGTCGTCCGCTCATTGGCGGGCGCAGTGACCCGGGCGGCCCGCCGTGAACTGCGGCCCACAGTCCCCGCTGTGGACCGCGTCGCCACGCGGGGCGCCGCGATTGGCGGGCGCGCGTGCGCCGGGCGCGCCGGGCGCGGGGCGGGTGATGTGGCGGGCCGAGAGGGATTCGAGCGCACACAGTAACGGGCCGGGCCCAATTTCGGGCGCCCGAATCCGATTTCCTCTCCTTTGGTGGGCTGGGCTATAAATAGCCCCTTTGGGCTTTTTTTTGAGGGCTTTCCCGAGCTCTTCTGCGACTGAACCCTCAAGCAACTTTGTTTCACATCTTGTACTGCATCTCTCGAGGCAGTTTTAGAATTTTTAGAGTGCGCGGCATCGACGACTTCGGCGATTCGGAGCAGTGCGATGTTTCTTCTTCGGTGGCCAATTTTCGTCGCGTTTCGGTCCATGAGGTTCACAGAGCTACTCCAAAGAAATTTTTAGACGATTTTCATGGCGTCAGTTTCACGAGAGGTAGATCTCCATTTTTCTTGTTTCCGCTCCTCTCAGTTTTGTGTTTTTATTGGGGTTTTTGGAACATCTTTGAACCCCATTCCTGCTGGTGGTTTTTCTGGACAGCGGAGGCTTGTCGGATTTTTATCTCCGCGCTTGTGTATCGAATTGCGACCCGTGAGCACTCGATTAACATCTACTCTTCGCGAGGATCCCCATCGTATTTTTATTGGAATTTTTGGAGTTTATCTCGCAGGTGGTATTTAAGAATTTTCTGGACTGATTTTGACAGCAGTGTATAATTGTGGGATATGTTGCTTATCGCGATGTTTGGACTGTATCTTTGTACCCAGGAGAAGTTTTTGGGTGTTTTTGGGCCCGTTGCTTATCGCGCGCTTCAGGTGGATTGCTTCGTCTCCAAAATCGGTGGACTATTCATTAATTCTATTGTGTAGTAAATCATACATGATTGTTAGATGTGTTAGGAAGCATGTTAGATATAGAGAGGATGTTCTCGTGTTGTTTCATGATCATGTTGATGTATACTTTCTATCTGCGTTAACTTAAGTACCACTATTGGAACTTGACCTAGCAGCCTATCATATGTTGCATGTGTAACCAGACTAGTAGAAAACCATCACTTGGGCTAGATTCATTTATGCTCTGGACATCCACACTTCGTATTCTATTCCTGGACATAGTATTTTTCCTCGCCCGGGTAGTGGGCCGAGTGGTCGGGATTTATTTTTAGTGTGGGATGCATGTTAGACTCGTGCTTGGGGGCAGAGTGGAGTCTGGTAGATATAGCTGGTCTTATATCTGTGGCGGGAGCCGTTTGGGTAAACGGTGGTCCCGGGATGTCGTGTTTTTCTGTTTTATGTGTCGCCACTGTGTTCGCAGCAGTGGTGTGTTAGTGATAGCAGGACCTTGAACCCAGCACCTTTTTGGACACACATGATTTTAGTCAACCAATATTTTTCTTCCAAACATCAAAGGATCGCCGGTGTCTGTTCTTGTCTGATTGGACGAAGGCATTAGCCTTCGGGGTTTGGAAATAAAACTTATTTTTCTAACTGTTTTTCCTAAAAAAACTAAAAATCATTAAAAATAGGTTTTCCTCAAATCAAGATGGTTTTACAAAAGGGACTACTTTTAGTCTTCACCCTGCGTGGGTTTGAATGAAAAATGGTTTTCAGTAATAAATGTCACATTTTTTCCTGTAAACTGCCTCACTTGAGAGGATTCAAGTGGTCTGGGTTCTGAGGGCTGCCTTTTTTTCTTTGGGTCGAGAACAACGAGAGGCTATGCCTAGAGCCTATTCTTGTTTGATTTGGGTTGTAGGTTCTAGTCTTTCAGGGTTCCCGGACCCTTCATTGTCGTCGGCTGGGGAGTATACCCAGCTAGTGAGTTTGCATGTTGAGTTGATGTCCTTTCCTGGATGTCGTTTGGGTCGACGGTGATCCCGGCTGTGGAGTATCTCCAGCCTGTGTATTTAGCGCCACGAGTTGGTTGAGTTCGTTAGTGTCTCGAGATTCGTGAGAGCTGTTTAGCTGAGTCGTTGAGAGTACTCCGACCGTCGTACGAGATGTTTGAGGATCTTGAGTCCTTCCGTTCTGAGAGTGAGCGTGGATTTTGACTATAGCCTGCATGAGCCACTTTGAGCTCGATAGAGATGCGCGGATACCTTTTTCCTCGGTGGGGTCACGCCCCTCGAGTGCCCCGTTCGGAGTGGGCCTGTTACTTTTGTATCGCGACCTGTCGATGCTGTCCCTCTGGCTGGGACCTTTTTTAAGCAGTCACGGATGTAGTCCCTCTGGCTGGGCCAGTTTTGGCAGTCATGGACGCCCTACGTAAGTCCAGTCCTCCGTGGATGTATTGGGAGTAGGTAGGTGTAGGCTTGACTGGACCCTTGGAGGCAGTCAGTTTGATTGGGTCGATTGAGCACCTTGGGTGCGAGTGGTTGCATCATTTTCATCTGTATCACCCTTTGAGCATTGTAGATAGAGGCATGATAGCTGTAGACTCTTTCCAGCTTATCTTTTCATTATTGTAGTTTTCTTGTTATCTTATGCCTCTAGTAGACTTAGTGGGCAGACCGTCGGGCTTGGTGGCGGTACCCACTGAGAACTACGTGTTGGTGTAGTTCTCACACCCGCTGGAGGTTTTCCCCTTTTTTTTTTCTCTTTCCTCTCCTTTGTTTTGCAGAGTCTCCTGGGAGAGTTGCTGTTTCTTCTGTTGCTGATCGAGGTGAGGGAGTCGCGAGCTAGTTCCCTACTCGTCCTTGGAGTATAGCTGTACCCCTTTTTGGAGCTTGTAGTACAGTCTGCTGGATTTTAGTAGTTAGTTCCTTTTGAGAGTTTTATTTTTGAGAGACTTATGTAGTGAGGTTCAGACTTGTACTATTTGACAGTTGTATTATCTTATTTCAGTAGTTTACTTTTCAGCTCTGATATCTGTATAGATTTAGTACCCTTCTTTTTGCAGGTTAGACGCTCCGTCTATACGGGGCTCACCGTATGGGCGGCGGATCTGTTGGCGGGCCCAGGTCGCAGTTTCGACCCCGGGGTGTGACAGATTAGAGTGGTATCAGAGTCTAGGTTGTAGGTCATTATGGACTTAGAAACCCTAGTCATGTGGATGGATCTTATGTTGGGTTATAAGTAATTGGATCTAAATAGGGGAAAAAAACACCTAGAGGGGGGTGAATAGGTGTAAACAATAAACACTCAAAAAATCATTGCGCAAATAAACCCAATGCGGAAAAATAAAATAACACGCAAGATTTTTACGTGGAAAAACTCCAAACCGGAGTAAAAAAACCACGGGACCGATAACACGGCGAAATCCACTAGAATTAAACACGTACAAGGTGATATAACGTACTCACAGACGACTCAACCTCTTACCATACGCTCCTAGTAGATCTTCTCTGCTCGCTCCACGACGCTTCTCGAATCCACGATCCGCGCCCAACGCTGAGTCCACAGCGTCCAACGTCGAGTCCACGACGTCCGACCGAATCCACGGTCTTCACCCAGTAGCACGCTTCGAATCCACGAACGTAGTTGCACCTTGAATCCACAAGGCCACGCGAGTCCACGCGCCGATTTAGGGTAAATCGTTGTTTGTTTTGGGTGGTGATGATCCGCCGAATGCTTAGATTAGAAATAGATCGGAAATACCATCTAAGTATTCATTGATTTGATTCTACTCAAAATGTGAGTATGGAAAACCTAGAATCAAATCAATCAATATAGATGAAGAAACATAGAATAAATCTATTGATTTCCTTTCTTCTCTATATGTGGATTTTTCCTTTTCGGCTATCTTTTTTATTTTGCGGATGCCCTAGAAAATGAATATAGGGCCTATTTATAGGTTAGAAACCATTGGAAGAAGATAGGGATCAAAAACTGCCTTTTCTGGAGATTTTACCGACGGCGATCCGGATTGGAATTGGACGATCCGGATTGCAGAAGCAAGAAAGACGATTTCCAGAAAAATGCTAGTTCGGGATCCGGATCGTAGTCCCCGATCCGGATCGTTCATACAGTTTCACCAAACATCACGTTCGGGATCCGGATTGCAAATCCTGATCCGGATCGTGCAAGTGAAAAGGTAAAACCAGTGTTCGGGATCCGGATCATGAAATGCTGCGATCCGGATTGAAACAGTGTATGAACAAACACCCTTCGGGATCCGGATTGCCGAGCACGATCCGGATCCTGAACATGTCCCATGTCCAGTTTTTGATGTTTATGCAATAAAACTTCTTCCAGGTGTTTCTACACTATAAGAAGTATTCGGATCACCAAAAATCTTTAGTTAAACATACCTGATCCTTTTGAATTCTTCTTTCTTGAGATTGAGGTATATGATCCAAAGTTCTTTCATCTTCAATCTTCAAGACTTAATACTTTCACGAAATACGCCAACTCAAATTCCGTAACAATCTCCCCCTTTGGCGGTTTCGTGACAAAACACAAATCCACAAAAGAAAATTCAAAAAGATATTTTTGTTGCTATCACCATACAACAAAAATTTACAATGGAGATCCAAAAATTTAAATACATGAGATAAACTCCTAAAACAGACTCTAGACTTAGACATCTGTAATCTCTGCACAAAGAAATCATTCTTGACAAACAAAATCGTTAGATACCTCAAGAATTGAAACATACAAAACCAAGTACAGAGATAGAGTTTATTCTCATCATGACATTTGAAGAATTCAGATATGTAAGAGAATCATAGTTAAAAACCAACATATCTTCTAAGCATTCAAAAACCAAATGTCACAAACTGTTAGTCCAACATCAACTTGTTAGTCATATTACATGCCCAAATAGTTAGTCGAATAGTTAGTAGGGACATGCAACCAATCAACAAATAAAAACCAAAGTTGAAGTTGAGATCATACTTACCTTAATGTTCACACATTCACACATTTTCACATTATCATTGTTCATCATTGTTCAAGTTCTCTCTAAACTCTCTCCCCCTTTTTGTCACAAACAAATCCAAAAACGTAGCAAAAGCTACAAAATATAAGGAGAGTTAAAAAGTTCCATTAATATGCACAACCTGAGAACTAAACTACAAGTTAGAACAAAAACTAAGTCCTAAAAACTGAAACTAAATGTTAAGAACCGAAGAACTGAGAACTGCAAGAGAGTAAAGTCATAGAAAAAGTGAACAGAAGGTGCTGCTTAGTCTGAAGAGTCTGAACTGGTACAGCTCAGCTTGCTCAAAATCCTTTAAGCATTTTCGAAATATTTGAATACTTTTTCTTGATCTTCTTGTGCTGAGAGGAAATTTGCTGAAGTTCTTTCGATATTCTTTCTTGTTCAGCAGAGAGTCTTTGTTGTTCCTGGCGAACCAATTCCAAAGCCTCTGTGTCTGTAGTCCGTGTCTTCGAGTGTGATGGATGCTGTGTAGATGCAGATGGTGCATCCAGTCCCTTAACCCATGGAGATTCAGTTTGTAGAACCCCAGAAAGTGAGCGTGCTCTGGTAAGAGGCCCACTACGCTGACTTTCACTTCTTTGGACATTCTTTCGTCTTGTATACTGCTTAGATGTTGATGCAGATTTCATAAGCCTTTTTCCTTTGACAGATTTCCTGTTTTCCTCATCAATTTTCCGTTGAACATCTTTGAAAAATTCGTCCCATTCCTCCTCATCATACTCTGAGCTGTCCTCCCCTGCTTCTTTCGTCCTGTCTTGAGTGGAATCATCCTGTTCCTTTTTAACAGATGTACTCGTGTGCACCATAGAAACCAGGAGAAGAATGATCCAAGAGAATGCCATTGACTCTAGTGCTTTGAGTTCAGAGAAAGTGTCCTGTGAAGAGCAACTCAAGAACATGAAAAATCGTCAATTTTGAAAAATTTGAAAAATTGTACCCAAACAATCATAATCATGTAGAGAAGCTAAGAATCAAATTAGTTTTGCAAAAAGAATTTTAAAAATAGATCAATCCATGATTTTCAAAAATTCCTCTTTTATGCCCTAAAACAGAATTTTTAGAAATCGAAGCCCAAAAATTCGTTTATCTTGAGAAAACCCAGCATAAAAGCAAAACTAATCGACCCAGAGTTCTTATTTCAAAAGAAATTTGATCAAAAACCATTCACAAACGAAAAAGATCCATGATTTCTACTCACGTTTGATGAAAACATATAAAAACTGTGAAAAACCGAGATTTGATCAATAAAACTTACTTGGAATTGAAGAACTTTGAGTTTGGAAGCTCCAAGATGCAAGAAATCTAGAGAGAGAAACTCTAGAAGCTTGGAAACAAAAGATTAGGGTAAAAGAAATTCAAATCTCTTTGTTCTTTATAAACCCTAGCCGTGATCCGGATCGGATCGTGAATGTGATCCGGATCGGCTACCCGCAGGAAGAAGCCTGCGTTCGGGATCCGGATCACTTATCCCGATCCGGATCGGCTTCAACTTTTTCTCCAGAAAAATTTAGAAAAATTCCATAAAATCCAGAAAAAGTATGTAAGCACTTTACCATGTCAACTTTAAACAAAAATCATCGTTTCATACAACAAGAAATAGATTATACAAAATCTATCAAAAATACTCAAAAATGAAACGAAAATTTACGAAATTAAAACACTTAAAGTTGAACAACTTCAATTACATCTATCCTGATCTTATGCGTAATGCCTTTATCAAATCATCAATTTTGGTAAAGAAAATGAAATACCAAGATCAATAGATGTTTGAAATCCCAGATAAGTTAGATAATATATCTAGACAATCTGTTGAAGGAGTGGCTCTTTGAGCATCTTTTATCAAAAATCCCACCTTATACCAACCATGAAATATGACTGAGTCAAGTATTTCAATATGCATTTCATCAACATTTTTAAAACAAAAATTTGCTTTGCATTCATGGAGTATCTTTTTCTTTCTTTCATTTTCTCCATGTGGTGGTAGTTTTCACACTCCTCATTGGGATGTAACTCTTTCCACATCTTTTGAGCATTTTACATTTCTTGACTCCCCCTCAATTGGCTATCAATTATTTAATATATAAGGTATTCAACCAAAAATTGATCTCGCATTCATACTCGACTAAGCAATCAAATATGATAATGACTATACCAAGAGATCATTGAGAGAGAAATTGACTTTGATCACTTAAAAGATGGTTTAATTAACGTAAATGATCATTGCAACATTGAAATATTATGATATCAAAAGCATAATAAATTTCTAAATGCATAAAAGGATGCAATTAAAGTCAATTATGATTTATGCTCAATTAATGTCCTATGTACAAAACATAGATAAAGAACAAAACAAAAACAAAACCTAACCTAAGCAAAGGTTTCAAAAAGAGATTATTTCAAGGAAAGCATGCCAATTGCTTTACGCAAGTGAATAAAACGTTTTTGATCCAAAGGTTTTGTTAAGATATCAGCTAATTGATCCTCAGTTGAAATATATGACAGTTGAAGAATATTTGATTCAACTAGCTCTCTAAGAAAATGATATCTAAGTTCAATATGTTTTGTTCTAGAGTGCAACACAGGGTTTTTAGAAATGTTAATAGCACTAGTGTTGTCACATAAAATGGTTACCGAAGTTGCTGAAATCCGGAAATCGCTCAACACGCTTTTCATCCAAATCAATTGGGTTGAACAACTTCCTGCAGAAATGTACTCCGCTTCGGCAGTCGAGAGTGCTATGCAATTCTGCTTTTTACTGTGCCATGCAACAAGGCAATGGCCAAGATAGAAGCATGCACCACTCGTGCTTTTCCGATCATCCACCGATCCAGCCCAATCGGCATCTGAGTATCCAACAATATCCAAACTTGTTCCCATAGGATACCAAATTCCGAAATTGATTGTACCTTTGATATATCGGATGATCCGTTTCACCGCTTTCAGGTGAACCTCCTTCGGTGCTGATTGATATCTCGCACAAATCCCAACACTGAAGGATATATCCGGGCGACTAGCCGTGAGATATAGTAGACTTCCAATCATACTGCGATACAGTTTCTCGTCTACATTCTCACTATGTGATTCACTTCCAAGTCCCTTATGGCTAGTTCCCATTGGAGTCGGAAAATCCTTAGAATTTTCTAGATCAAACTTTTTGACCAACTCCATTGCATACTTGGATTGACACAAGTGAATACCTTCATCGTTTTGTTTAACTTGTAATCCAAGAAAATAAGTCAATTCGCCCATCATGGACATCTCAAATTCGCTTTCCATGGTCTCCGCGAATTTAGAAGCATCATTATCTCTTGTTGCGCCAAAAACAATGTCATCGACATAGATTTGAGCAACTATGAAATTGTTTTGATAATGCTTCACAAAGAGAGTCCTGTCAGCTCCCCCTCGAGTGTAGCCCTTTTCCAAAAGGTGCTTTGTCAACCTTTCGTACCATGCTCGCGGTGCTTGTTTCAGACCGTAAAGAGCCTTTTTCAGACGAAAAACATGGTTAGGTAGTTTATGATCCACAAAACCTTTCGGTTGAGCCACATAAACTTCCTCATTTAAAAACCCATTTAAAAAGGCGCTCTTAACGTCCATTTGAAATAATTTGATTTTAAAATGACAAGCTATCGCAAACAAGATACGAATGGACTCGAGTCTAGCTACAGGGGCGAAAGTTTCATCAAAGTCTATACCTTCTACTTGAGAGTAGCCTTGAGCAACTAACCTTGCTTTGTTCCTGATGATAGTACCATCTTCATTTTTCTTGTTCTTGAAGATCCATTTGGTACCTATCACATTGTGTTGCTTCGGAGGCTTCGTTAATTCCCAGACTTTGTTTCGCTCAAATTGATGGAGCTCTTCCTGCATTGCTTTAATCCAGTAGTCATCTTGAAGAGCTTCATCAACATTCTTTGGTTCGATTTGAGATACATAGCATGCAAATCCGCAAACCAATTGTCTCCGTGTTCTAACTCCTTCTTGTGGATCTCCAATGATGTTCGATTCAGGGTGATCCTTGGAGATGCGTAACGTTTGAGGTAGAGGAGTAGTCGGAGGTACACGAGATGATTCCTGCACATCAGATAAGCTTGAAGAACCGTTAGATGCATCATTATTATCGAAAGAATTGTTAGAAGAAGATGCATTAGCAGGTGTATCATCATCAAGAGAGATATCGAGGGTAGATTTTTCAGATTCAAAGTGAAAAGCTTCATCTACCTTAACATTTATCGATTCTACGATCGTCTTAGATTCTAAGTTAAAAACTCGATATGCTCTGCTGTTTGTAGAATAACCTAAGAAAATCCCTTCGTCACTTCGAGAGTCAAATTTTCCAAGATTCTCGCGATCACGTAAAATAAAACACCGACTCCCAAAGATACGAAAATATTTGATGTTAGGTTTTCTACAAAACCAAAGTTCATATGGTGTATTCAAAGTCCCCGGGCGCAAATACACTCGATTAATAACATAAACAGCAGTGTTCACCGCTTCAGCCCAAAAATATAAAGGTAGGTTCCGGCTGTGAAGCATAACACGTGCCATTTCCTGTACGACCCTGTTTTTGCGCTCGACTACACCATTTTGTTGAGGTGTATAAGGTGCGGAGAATTCATGTTTAATGCCGTTAGAAGTGCAAAAATCAATGAATTTGGAATTTATGAATTCACCACCTCTATCACTTCTAACTCGAGTAATCTTATCATTCTTTTCAATCATAATACGATGGCAGATTTCGTGAAAAGAATCAAAAGTATCAGCTTTTTCTTTTAAAAATGCTACCCAAGTATATCTAGAAAAATCATCAACCAATAAGAAAATATACCATTTACCTCCCAAGATGGTTGACGAGTTGGCCCCATTAAATCCATGTGCAAAAGTTCCAAAGGCCGTTTTGTACCTATGTGGTTCAAGTTCTTGTGTGCAGTCCTAGACTGTTTTCCCTTTTGGCAACCGCCACACACAATGTTTTGTTCAAAAGAAAGTTTAGGAACCCCCTTGACCACATCTTTGTTCGAAATTCTAGCAAGTTCCTTAAAGTTTATGTGACCTAGCCTTTCATGCCAAAGTGTTTCATTTTTCAAAGATGCTAGGTTACATTTTTCAGAAATTTAGTAGGAACTACATAACAATTGTTTTCTGATCTAACCCCTTTTAAAAAGAAAGCATGGTTCTTGTCAGTTACAGTACATTTATCAGATGAAAAATTAACTGAATAACCATTATCACAAAGTTGACTTATGCTTATGAGGTTAGTCTTAAGGCCATGAACAAATAACACATTTTTCAAAACCGGGCCATCTGGAATAGCTACCGTTCCCTTTCCAACAATTTTGGAAGACCGACCATCTCCGAAAACAACAAGTCCTCCGGAGATTTTCTCAAAGTTTGAAAACAGTTTTTGTCACCGGTCATGTGACGGGAACACCCGCTATCCAGATACCAAGACGAACTATCATATGCATGCAAGGAAACATTAGTAACAAGACAGGGAAAATTTCACCTTTGCGCACCCAAACCTTTTTGGAATGCGTCGGTAATGGTCGTGAAGTTATTCTCCTAGGTGAAAGCGTCTTGTTGAAGAATTGCTGCTCCTTGATGATGTCGTCTTGAGCGGTGAACTACCAAGGCTCTTTTCCTTCAATGATTTGCAGTTGATTTTCGAGGAATCACCTTTTGGTAGTCATTGCAAGAGGTGCTTGAGGTGTGCGTTTGGCTCCCGTCTTGCAATTTCTCCTTATGTGCCCTGAAATGCCACAACGAAAACATACCTTAGTTCTTGACGATCCCGAGGAGGATGAAGTAGGCTTGTTGTCGTTGCTTGTCGTGAATTCCGGTGTCGGAGGAGGAGATACCGACTGAGGCACAAATACTGTCCCACTCGAACTTGGAATGTCTCCAGTTTGAGTGTATCCGAGGCCGAACTTATTTGTTTGACCAAGACCAAGAAGCCTGTCCAACTTACTCCTTCCAGAAGAAAATCTCTTTAAGTCATCCTTTAGTTGGCGTATGGTCTTTGTCATTTCCATTTTTCCTGTCGAGCCTCGCCGTAGAGCTTCAAGAAGTAATTCGCTTTGTTCACCATATCCATATGTTCTTCTCGAAAAGCTCATTGGACTCTTGAAGGGAAACATTTGTTTTAATAGATTATCCCTTTCCACTTCAAGATCGGTTGAGAGAGAAGTTACCCTTTTTACTTCTTCTTCGAGATCCTGCAATCTCCCTCTCAACCCCTTGTTTTGCTTAGCCAGTTTCTTTGAATCCCTCAAAAGTCTGTGGTAGGCTAAAGCAAAATCTTCACCTTCCGAATTCTCGATTCATCGTCCGTTGCAATCTTTTCAACAGGGAGGAGTTGGACATGAATCGGATGTACTTGCCATTAAGCACATGAAGGGTGAAGATGTAGTGGACGCGTGGAATGCTGTCGCGTTGTCTTCTTCATCACTTGAGGATGACTCATTTGACGTGGAGTTGTCATCCCAAGTGACGACTTGCATCGCTTTCTTCTTTGCCGGATTCTTGTTGGGACACTCCGTTGCAATGTGGCCGTAGCCTCGACATTTGAAGCACTGAACTTGTCCCTCTGAACTTTTCTTATCCTTTGAGAAGTTCTCTTGCTTTCTTGACTTGTAGCTTGAAGAACCCTTGCCTTTCTTCGACTTTCCGAAGGATGGAGTTTTGCTTGGATTACCCCTTCGAAAGTTGCGGCGAAACTTCCTTGTCAAGAGAGCGAGCTGCTTCTCAAAGTCCTCCATAGATAGGTTCTCGTCATCGTCCGAGGAGGATGAATCCGCGTCTTCTTCTTTAGTTGATTTCAATGCATAACCTGAAGACTTAGAAGAGGATGCCTTTCCAGAAGAATAGTTAGTAGGAAATGTCATTTCATAAGTTTGTAAAGCACCAACTAATTCTTCTACACGCATTTCGTCCGGGTGTTTAATTGTTTCAATGGCTGCGACCTTCGGGCGAAATCGTTCAGGAAGAGTTCTTAGAATTTTTCTTACAACTTTAAATTCTGGAATCTTCTCTCCCAAGTTAGCACATGAGTTTACGATGTCTTGCAATCGTGTGTAATAGTCAGTGAAAGATTCATTTTCTGCCATAGAAATAGAGTCAAACTTGCTCGTAAGCATTTGCAGTTTCTGAATCTTCACAAGGTTAGTTCCCTCATGCGTAACTTGAAGAACATCCCAGATTTCTTTCGCAGTCTCACATGCCGAGACGCGAGAGAACTCTGTTTGTGACAAAGCATTAAATAGAGCATTAATTCCTTTGCCATTGTAAGAAGATGAATCTATCTCTTCCTTGGTCCATTTCGACCTAGGTTTTAAGGTGCGAACATCATCAATAATTTCAGTTGGATTAGACCATCCTAATTCAATTGATTGCCACACCCTTTCGTCGATGGAAATTAAAAAGGCTTTCATCCGTACTTTCCAGTACGCATAATTTGTTCCATCAAAGAAAGGGGGTCGATTGATGTTTCCACCTTCAACCATTGTTTACAACCCTATTCCCGCTCTGATACCACTTGTTGGGTTATAGTAATTGGATCTAAATAGGGGAAAAAACACCTAGAGGGGGGTGAATAGGTGTAAACAATAAACACTCAAAAAATCATTGCGCAATAAACCCAATGCGGAAAAATAAAATAACACGCAAGATTTTTACGTGGAAAAACTCCAAACCGGAGTAAAAAACCACGGGACCGATAACACGGCGAAATCCACTAGAATTAACACACGTACAAGGTGATATAACGTACTCACAGACGACTCAACCTTTTACCATACGCTCCTAGTAGATCTTCTCCGCTCGCTCCACGACGCTTCTCGAATCCACGATCCGCGCCCAACGCTGAATCCACAGCGTCCAACGTCGAGTCCACGACGTCCGACCGAATCCACGGTCTTCACCCAGTAGCACGCTTCGAATCCACGAACGTAGCTTGCACCTTGAATCCACAAGGCCACGCGAGTCCACGCGCCGATTTGGGTAAATCGTTGTTTGTTTGGGTGGTGATGATCCGCCGAATACTTAGATTAGAAATAGATCGGAAATACCATCTAAGTATTCATTGATTTGATTCTACTCAAAATGTGAGTATGGAAAACCTAGAATCAAATCAATCAATATAGATGAAGAAACATAGAATAAATCTATTGATTTCCTTTCTTCTCTATATGTGGATTTTTCCTTTCGGCTATCTTTTTTATTTTGCGGATGCCCTAGAAAATGAATATAGGGCCTATTTATAGGTTAGAAACCATTGGAAGAAGATAAGGATCAAAAACTGCCTTTTCTGGAAATTTTACCGACGGCGATCCGGATTGGAATTGGACGATCCGGATTGCAGAAGCAAGAAAGACGATTTCCAGAAAAATGCTAGTTCGGGATCCGGATCGTAGTCCCCGATCCGGATCGTTCATACAGTTTCACCAAACATCACGTTCGGGATCCGGATTGCAAATCCTGATCCGGATCATGCAAGTGAAAAGGTAAAACCAGTGTTCGGGATCCGGATCATGAAATGCTGCGATCCGGATTGAAACAGTGTATGAACAAACACCCTTCGGGATCCGGATTGCCGAGCACGATCCGGATCCTGAACATGTCCCATGTCCAGTTTTTGATGTTTATGCAATAAAACTTTCTTCCAGGTGTTTCTACACTACAAGAAGTATTCGGATCACCAAAAATCTTTAGTTAAACATACCTGATCCTTTTGAATTCTTCTTTCTTGAGATTGAGGTATATGATCCAAAGTTCTTTTATCTTCAATCTTCAAGACTTAATACTTTCACGAAATACGCCAACTCAAATTTCGTAACATCTTAGGATGACTACGTGAGAGTCGTGACTTTTAGGGAGAGTCCTGATTGAGTTTTATACCTCTCCCAAGAGATGGGATGAGTGATTGATATGTTTATTCTCCTAAGCAATTATGTTGGCTGGAGACAACATAATACTATGGAATGGATGACATGTCCTAGACTTTCGCTGGATTAGGTCGAATGGTTATTGTGTCCTGATGTTTGTTATTGTGCAGTGGACTACGATGCCCCTGAGACGTCGTGCAGTGAGTAGGGCACATCCCGCATCTGATGAGTAACCCGAGCAGCGGGAGGTAGAGCTATCAGAGCAGAGCGAGATCCAGGAGTTATGGGCCCAGATGGCACAGATGTCGGAGGCTGTCCCACGCTAGGAGGAGGCCATGGAACGTTTGATGCGCCTGTCGAAGCAGAGAGCACAGCTAGTTGCAGCACCGCCTGAGTGTCCTCCGGCACTTTCTTCCCATGCAGTTTCATCTCTAGCTGTACCAGTGGCACCGATTGAGCGAGTAGCCCCCTCCATGTCGATGAGTAGTACCGAGGCACTGAGGCAGGGTGGATAACTGATAATGGATGAGCTTTGAGACATCATCGATCGATGGAGCCAGTCCCGGCAGTCTGATCGACCTCGATTTGCAGGATTGAGTTTGGAACCGTGGGAGGCAGAGTCATGGATCACAGCGATGGAGCGACTCTTTGAGACTCTTTTTGTCGAGAAAAGGTTTAAGGTTTTTCTGGTGACGAATTTTTTGGAGCACAATGTCGAGGCCTGGTGGCGGCGAGTTCGACCTGTCGGTCCGCCTGGGACACAATTGCTCACTTGGGTGGAGTTCCGCAGCCTTCTTCTTGGAGCCTTCTTCTCGGAGAGTGTCAGACAGAGGCTGGAGGAGGAGTTAAAGAATCTCCGACAGGGAGACCGTACTGTACTGGTGTGCATTGAGGATTTCAACCGGTTGTTGGCCAGTGTACCACACGCGGTCGAGGACGAAGCGCCCAACACAGGTTGACGAGGGACAGACGAGTCGGCAGGGACCTCCGAGACCTCCACGATTTCACCCTGAGGATCGTGGGCTTCAGAGGCGCCAGAGATCTGGTGGGCCCCAGTAACAGCCGCTGTACCATCAGTCTCAGCAGTAATATCAGTATCAGCAGCGGCGGTAGCTTGGATGTGTTATCTGCGGAGGACCCCATTCGTTGCCCCAGTGTGAGCGGAGGCATAGGCCGTGCTTCCTATGTGGATAGTCTAGATATTTTTTGACAAACTGGACTTTGACGTCGAGGCAGACTGAGTGACGATCCGCTGCATCGAGCGGATGAGTCTGTGCCGCCCGGTTGGAGGGCGCCACGGCAGTGGACCGGGTTGTCGCAGGCATGATTTCATCACAGCAGTCTGAGTCAGAGTGTTTTGCTTTCCTGCATGGACTAGAGGTAGAGTTGTTACCACGTGCACTAGAGGTACAGGTTCCTGTTAGTGTTGTGCACTTGGAGGAGGCTTGTGGATCATGTCCAGTGCAGTGAGACTGCGGGTTATAACGGCAGGTGTGACGGTTTGGTGGCAGCTCCAAGACTCTGATCGAGCACACGGGATGGACCGGTTGGCGCGATATCATGCAACAACTGATTGTGGATTGAGAACAGTGACCCTTCCGCGAGCTGGACTGGAGGAGTTCATTTCCACTGGTTGCCAAAGTACTCTTCTTGCGGCGATGGCTTCAGCGGCAATGGACAGACGCCACCACTACAGCGTATGTGACGATTAGGACTAGAGGTTGTGTCCCTAGGGGTCACGGTTAGATCGTAGCTTTTGTATTTGTAGCCACAGCAAGAACGACTTCAACACTTCTCTTCCTTTTTATCGCCTTTATGCTGAAACCTACGAACGGGACGAAAACTTCGAAAGGCTACTCCAGAAATGGAGACAGTGGCCAAACCTATTCTTGTTTGATTGGGGCGAGGGCACCGGCCTTTCGAAATTTTCGGACTTTTCATTATTTTTGGCTGCTTTCCAAATTGAGAGTTAGAGTTGATGACGTTCCTGATGGTGGGGCCTTTACCTTTCTTGTTTGGTTGTGATGGCGTACTCGAGTAGATTTGGACGAGTTAGTACCGAGGGTTTGCTTTTTGAGTTTGTTGCTTGTCCCCACAATTTGTTGGAAGTCCTCGTGTTTCCACATCCCAACTCAGTGGTATTATGTTTCGGATCCCTCGCCTGTGATTGACTCATTCCACTTAAGATCTGTTAGTGTTTGGAGTACGAGGAACGCCCGTTGCGAATCCTGCCTTGTGAGAAGAGAGGATTGCGCAACAGGGCCATACCATACTTGTTATTGTTGAGGAGCAATCACGGGGAGCGAGTGGCGATTGGGGAGCTGGAGACGGTGTTGATGGATACCCACCCTTCTGTTTGAGACTCCCGTTGAGGTTTGTTAGTTTCGAGGACGAAACTTTCTTTTAGTAGGGGAGGATGTGATGACCCGGATCTCCGCGAAGGTCTTACGGAGTGATTCGTGGCTTCTGGAGGCCTTTGATGTGTGTTGGAGATGGTTGCGCGCAAATCGGACCTCAGAATTGGACACAGCACAAAATTTGGATTAAGAATATCTATCCGCATGCCTTTGACAAATTTTAGAAGTGGAATTTGGCAAAACAGACATCGGATTTGGACTCAGCGCGCGAAAATGATGAAAATGGACTATTTACTTATTTTTTTCGGAGCCCAGATGCCAAAACATGGATTTCGAGGCATTTGTTACTATTCCGGCAGGCTAGGGCAGCGCCGGCGACGACGGGCAGTGGCGGAGCGCGGTGACGCGGGCGCGGGCAGGCGCATGCGCGGCGGCGGGCAGGCCGGTCCACAGGTTTTGGCGTGCACCGAGACCATCCAACGAAGGGCATGCCACGTGTCGCGCGCTGAATGACGGGTCAACGCACGCGCGACAACGCGCGCCTTGTGCCGGGCTCGGCGCACGGTGGACCCCGCCGGGCCACGTGTCGCCTGCTCATTGGCGGGCGCAGTGACTCGCGCGGCCCGCCGTGAACCGCGGCCCACGGTCCCCGCCGTGGACTGCGTCGCCACGCTGCGCGCCGCGATTGGCGGGCGCGTGTGTGTCGGGCGCGCGGGGCGAGGAGCGGGCGACGTGGCGGGCCGAGAGGGATTCGGGCGCGCACAGTAACGGGCCGGGCCCAATTTCGGGCGCCCGAATCCGATTTCCTCTCCTTTGGTGGGCTGTGCTATAAATAGCCCATTTGGGCTTCTTTTTGAAGGCTTTCCCGAGCTCCTCTGCGACTGAGCCCTCAAGTAACTTTGTTCCTCATCTTGTGCTGCATCTCTCGAGGGAGATTCGGAATCTTTGGAGGGCGTGGCATCGACGGCTTCGGCGATTCGGCGCAGTGCGACGTTTCTTCTTCGGTGGCCCATTTTCACCGCATTTTGGTCCATGAGGCCCACAAAGCTACTCTGAAGGAATTTTTGGACGGTTTTCATGGCGTCAGTTTCACGAGAGGTAGATCTCCGTTTTTTGTGTTTTCCGCTCCTCTCAGTTTTGGGTTTCTATTGGGGTTTCTAGAACATCTTTGAACCCCATTCCTGCTGGTAGTTTTTCTGGATAGTGGAGGCTTGTCGGATTTTTATCTCCATGCTCGAGTATCAAATTGCGGCCTGTGAGGACTCGATTGACATCTACTCTTCGCGAGGATCCCCGTCGTATTTTTACTGTAATTTTTGAAGTTTATCTCGTAGATGGTATTCAAGCATTTTCTGGACTGATTTTGACAGCAGTGTATAATTGTGGGAAATGTTGCTTATCGCGATGTTTGGACTGTATCTTTGTACCCAAAAGGAGTTCTTGGGTGTTTTTGGGCCCGTTGGAATCGTGAAATCCGTGGATTGTTCCCGTTCAGTTTCAGCCTATTTGGATCTTGGATTGACGCGCGCTTCAGGTGGGTTGCTTCGTCTCCAAAATCGGTGGACTATTCATTAATTCTATCATGTAGTAAATCATACATGATTGTTAGATGTGTTAGGAAGCATGTTAGATATAGGGAGGATGTTCTCGTGTTGTTTCATGATCATGTTGATGTATGCTTTCTATCTGCGTTAACTTAAGTACCACTATTGGAACTTGACCTAGCAGCCTATCATATGTTGCATGTGTAACTAGACTAGTAGAAAACCATCACTTGGGCTAGATTCATTTATGCTCTGGACATCCACACTTCGTATTCTATTCCTGGACAGTGTTTTTCCTCGCCCGGGTAGTGGGTCGAGTGGTCGGGATTTATTTTTAGTGTGGGATGCATGTTAGACTCGTGCTTGGGGGCAGAGTGGAGTCTGGTAGATGTAGCTGGTCTTATATCTGTGGCAGGAGCCGTTTGGGTAAACGGTGGTCCCGGGATGTCGTGTTTCTCTGTTTTATGTGTCGCCACTATATTCGCAGCAGTGATGTGTTAGTGATAGCAGGACCTTGAACCCAGAACCTTTTTGGGCACACATGATTTTAGTCAACCAATGTTTTTCTTCTAAACATCAAAGGGTCGCCGAAGTCTGTTCTTGTCTGATTGGACGAAGGCATTAGCCTTCGGGTTTGGAAATAAAACTTGTTTTTCTAACTGTTTTTCCTAAAAGAACTAAAAATCATTAAAAATAGGTTTTCCTCAAATCAAGATGATTTTACAAAAGGGACTACTTTTAGTCTTCACCCCGCGTGGGTTTGAGTGAAAAATGGTTTTCAGTAATAAATGTCACATTTTTTCCTGTAAACTGCCTTAGTCGAGAGGATTCGAGTGGTCTGGGTTCTGAGGACTGCCTTTTTTTCTTTGAGTCGAGAACAACGAGAGGCTATGCCTAGAGCCGGTTCTTGTTTGATTTGGGTTGTAGGTTCTAGTCTTTCGGAATTTTCGGACCCTTCATTGTCGTCGGCTGGGGAGTATACCTAGCTAGTGAATTTGCATGTTGAGTTGATGTCCTTTTTTGGGAGTCGTTTTGGTCGACGGTGATCCCGGCTGTGGAGTATCTCCAGCCTGTGTGTTTAGCGCCACGAGTTGGTTGAGTTCGTTAGTGTCTCGAGATTCGTGAGTGCTGTTTAGCTGAGTTGTTGAGAGTACTCCGACCGTCGTGCGAGATGTTTGAGGATCTTGAGTCCTTCTGTTCTGAGAGTGAGCGTGGATTTTGACTATAGCCTGCATGAGCCACTTTGAGCTCGATAGAGATGCGCGGATACCTTTTTCCTCGGTGGGGTCGCGCTCCTCGAGTGCCCCGTCCGGAGTGGGCCTATTACTTTTGTATCGCGACCTGTCGATGCCGTCCCTCTGGCTGGGCCTTTTTTTAGGCAGTCACGGATATAGTCACTCTGGCTGGGCCAGTTTTGGTAGTCACGGACGCCCTACGTAAGTCCAGTCCTCCGTGGATGTACTGGCAATAGGTAGGTGTAGGCTTGACTGGACCCTTTGAGGCAGTCAGTTTGATTGGGTCGATTGAGCACCTTGGGTGCGAGTGGTTGCATCATTTTCATCTGTATCACCCTTTGAGAATTGTAGATAGAGGCATGATAGCTGTAGACTCTTTCTAGCTTATTTTTTCATTATTACAATTTTCTTGTTATCTTATGCCTCTAGTAGACTTAGTGGGCAGACCGTCGGGCTTGGTGGCGGTACCCACTGAGAACTACGTGTTGGTGTAGTTCTCACACCCGTTGGGGGATTTCCCCCTTCTTTTTTCTCTTTCCTCTCCTTTGTTTTGCAGAGTCTTATGGGAGAGTTGTTGTTTCTTCTGTTGCTGATCGAGGTGAGGGAGTCGCGAGCTAGTTCCCTACCCGTCCTTGGAGTATAGCTGTACCCCTTTTTGGAGCTTGTAGTACAGTCTGCTGGATTTTAGTAGTTAGTTCCTTTTGAGAGTTTTATTTTTGAGAGACTTATGTAGTGAGGTTCAGACTTGTACTATTTGACAGTTGTATTATCTTATTTCAGTAGTTTACTTTTCAGCTCTGATATCTGTATAGATTTAGTACCCTTCCTTTTGCAGGTTAGACGCTTCGTCTATACAGGGCTCATCGTATGGGCGGCGGATCTGTTTCCGGGCCCGGGTCGTAGTTTCGACCCCGGGGCGTGACAAATGTAGCACGTATCGATCACACGAACGCGCCTAACTCCGAATCTACGAAGTTGTAAACCTTGATTCCACAAGGCCTTCATGCGAATCCACGCACCGATATTTCTTTCGAAAATCGTTGTTGTTTATTGGTGTTGGTGATTTTGAATACTTAGAAAATCATAGATAGGCAAGAAAAATGCCGTCTAAGTATTCATTAATTTGATTCTTTCAAAAGAATAACGAGTTAAAAAACCCAAGAATCAAATCGATAAATATAGAAGAAGAAATATAAATTAGAACGTATTTTTTCTTTCTTCTATATATGTGGATCTTTTTCGGCTTACCCTAAAATAAGATCTCTAGAGTCTGTTTATAGGTTAGAAACCTTTGGAAAGAGATAAGAATAAAAAACTGTCTAAAACAGAATTTTTTCCGCATCACGGTCCGGACTGGAATCACGACGGTCCGGATTGTCGTTAAAATTCCAAAAATTATGGTTCGGGGTCTGGACTGAAGTCTGGCTGATCCGGACTGAAAATTCGCGTGGAACCATCCATATTCTGGGTCCAGACTGAAGTAGGTCTGATTTGGATCCAAAACATCCAAAAGTCCAGTTTTTGATTTTTAAGTCATAGAAATCATTCCAAATGTTTCTAATCTACAAGAATGAATTCAAATCATCAAAAATATTTAATTAAACATACTTGAACATTATGGATTTATTATTCTTGAGATTGATGTCGTTGTTTTTCAAGTCTTCATCTTCAATCTTCAAGACTCAAACTAACTTCACGAAATACGTCAATACAAAAATCCTTAACAATCTCCCTTTTTGGCGGTTTCGTAACAAAACATACAATCCACAAAAATTAAGAAAAATGATTTTTGTTGCAATCACCAAACAATAAAAATACGCATGAACGGTCCAAATAAAATGTAATACAAGAGATGAACTCCTAATACAAACTCTAGACTTAAACACAGTTAGGAGTCTTCAATTATTGTACTCTTTTTAAAAGAAATTCTTGACAGAAAAATTCATTAGTAACACAAGAATTTAATCAATAAGCAACCAGAGAGTTTACATTCAAAAATGACATTAGATATGCACAAGTATAAACATTCAAATTCGCATATCAAGTTCAGAGTTCAAAGTTCCAAGTTCTAAAGTTCTTCTCACCTGTCACTTTATCACTTGTTCTACTAACCTGTTAAATGTTAGAATATTTACAAACCCAAAGAGTTAGTCAAATAGTTAGTGACATGTTCTCAAAGTTCCATTAGTTCTAGCTTACCAGCAGTTAGAGCAGTTAGTGAGGTTAGTAAAAATATTACAGTAATTCATGTGTCATTAGATATGCACAGGTATAAACATGTGTCAAAAATGACATTAGATATGCACAAGTATAAACATTCAAATTCGCATATCAAGTTCAGAGTTCAAAGTTCCAAGTTCTAAAGTTCTTCTCACCTGTCACTTTATCACTTGTTCTACTAACCTGTTAAATGTTAGAATATTTACAAACCCAAAGAGTTAGTCAAATAGTTAGTGACATGTTCTCAAAGTTCCATTAGTTCTAGCTTACCAGCAGTTAGAGCAGTTAGTGAGGTTAGTAAAAATATTACAGTAATTCATGTGTCATCTCATCTCACAAAATGAAACCACTTCACTTCTCCCCCCTTTTGTCACCAAAACAGCCAAAAGAAAAGTCATTGAGGGAAAAGAGTTCTATATGCACATGCAGAAAATGAAATGCGGAAATTTTCAAATGCATGCATGCTAGAAAAATATAGAACGGGAAAAACTGTCAGTTACTAGAAAAAGTAATTCTGTATCGAAACCGTCTTCAGAGCTGCAATATCCTAACTTGTCAAAAATCGCCTTAACCAACTTTGAATGTTTGGAGTACTTCTTTCGAAGATCATGTTGGTCGGTAGTGATGCGCTGCAAGTCCAATGAAATTCTTTCTTGCTTTGAAGAAAGTCGCTGATGTTCTCGATAGATAAAAGTCACAGAGGCGTCATCCTCTGAAGTGTCTGTCGGTGGTGTCGGAGTAGGTATCGAGGGTGCGGTCGGTGCAATAGGTGTAGGAGTTGATGACGAAGGTCTCTTTGCTCGGGGAGGAGTAGGAATATCATTCGATTATTGCGAGAGAGACTTCACCACAGTCGTATCATTTATAGTTCCCAAGTTGTGCATGTAGCTCGACGAGCGAGTATCAACGTCAAATCGTCAAAAAAATTGCATGATAATCATTGGGAATGGGAATCTCTCAGTAGGATGTGGATGCTCTACATAACGAGCCATTCTAGTCTAGATGTCATATGGAATATTAATGTTCAATCCTCAAGCTCCAGAAGGATGTCCAAACAAATACAAAAATAACATCCTGTCCCACCGAAAAACCTTCGTTTGCATATTCGGCAAAATGTTGTAACAAACGATGAAATTCAGAAATCGGTACTCAGGTAGTAATTCCTTTGAAAATACCGAATTCCATGCCAACTGAGTGTTCGGCATGCAAATGCCATCCACCACTCTCCGCCAATCACCACTCGTCAATACTTAATTCTTCATGTAATGGGTTCCATCCAACTGAGCCTTCATGCTCAAAACTTCTCCAATCACCTGAGGAGTTATGGTGAGATGGGTGTTGCGGACTATCGTCTTCCATCAGTCCTCCCTCAACATTCTGAAGCTGATTCGTACAGAGATAAAAATTCCTCACCAAATGGATGCAATATCCCGTGGTCTCCGAAAATTTGCAAATCGGGGAAAGGTCGGCGTGATAAAAAAGAGTCCCAAAAGCCGCAGAGCGATCCCTCAAATTCCCGACGTTCACATGCCGTTCACCAATGCACTCACGATTCTCGAAAGGTTTCATCCGCTGAGTGTCAATGTGAACAATATTTTCTTCCACGGGGGGTGGAGCACTCGCAAGTGGCTCCTCAATCCGAATTCCATCGGATCGCGTTTTCTTTCTCGCAACACTCTTTTTCTTCGTGGAGACAGATTCCATAGGGGCTTTCCCCTTTTCAGCTGCTGTTGCCGGTGATTTCCCTTTGGTAGGTGGTGGAGAGGCAGGTGATTTTCCTTTAGCCGCTGCGGTCTCTCTCGTTCCTTCCACTATCTTGTCCCATTCTCCCGACTTAGTCTCGGAGTCGTCCAAGGGAACGAAATCTGCTTCATCCTTGTCCTTACGTGCCCGTTTCAATTTGTTGGTCACGCTTGTGCTGACTAGGGCCGAGATGAAGACAACAACCCAACCAAGAACCATCTTGTATAAGATTTTCGAAAACTGTCATGTGAGAGAGAACTCCAAATCACATGAAAAAGATGTTTAATTCCAAAAATTTTAAAAATTATACCCAAACAATCTTTATGTCATGTAGAAGCTAGAAATCAAGAAAGATTTGCAAAAGGATTAACAAAAATAGGTCAAATTCTTGATTTTCAAAAAATCCCCAAATATGCCCTAAATCCCAAAATTTTAGAAATCGAAGCCCAAAAATCCGTTTAAATCGCAAAGAACAATCATAGAAATGTTTTTTAGGCATTCACAAGTCAATTCATGCAAGAAAATTTAGAGAAAAATATGAAAAATTGAAAACAAGGCATGAATTTCATCTCGTTTTGAAGAAAAATGCAAGAACAGTGCAAAAACCGAGATTAAGATCTAAAACCTTACTTGGATTGATGCAAAATGAGTTTGGATGCAAGCTCAGATCTCTTGAGTTCTAGTGAGAGAAAGGCAAGAAGCAAAAACAGATTTGAAGAGGTGAAAATGAAATCAAAACCTTTCGTTTCATAATATGCCCTAGCGCCCAGTCCGGACTCGCTTCGCGCAGAAAAATCCCATCGTTCGGGATCCGGACTAACTGACCCCAGTCCGGACTGCCTTCAACTTTTTCTTCAAAAAAATTTAGAAACATTTCAGAAAATTCAGAAAAAGTACGTAAGCATTCTTACATATCAACTTTATACAAAAAGTATCATTTCATATGAAAAGAATTAAATTATAAGAAATCTATCAAAATATCCCAAATTGTGAAATAAAAATTTATAAAAATTATAATCTCTAAAGTTGAGCAAGTTCGAAACATCAATCACGATCTAATGAGTAATGAATTTATCAAATAATTAATTAAGCAAAGAAAATAAAGCACCAAGATCGAAAGATGTTTGAAATATCTAATAAGTTAGATAACTGAATTTAGTCAATAAACTTTAGGGAGTGGCTCTTTGAGCATTTTTTAAAAAATCTCACATTATACCAATCTTGGAATTATTGAATGAATGAGTTATTCCATTGAGCATTGATTAGCAAAGATAATCATTATTACCATGCTTTTCAAAATATGTGGTAGCTGCACACAATACTAGGACGACTGAGGTGGTAGTTCTTTCCTCCATGTGGTGGTAGTTTTCACACTTCACTAATGGATGTAACTCTTTCCACATCTTATGAGCATGAAAAACTAAAAAAACACTCCCCCTCAATTGGCTATTAATTATATAAGATATTAAGTATTTAACCAAAATTTGATCTCATGTTCATACTTATTTCAATCATCAAATAAGATAAAAATAATACCAAGAGATCATTGAGTGAAGTAATGACTTTAATTAATTAAAAATAAAATAATTGATATAAATGATCATTGCATCAAATGAGTTATAATGATATCCAAATCATAATAAAATTCTCAAAATATAAAAGGATGCAATTAAAGTCAATATTACTAATACTCCGTTAATGTTCTAAAATGTATATTTACGAACAAAAAGAACAAAAACACAAAACAAAATCTATCTTAGCAATGGTTCAAAAATCATTTATGTAAAAGGAAGCATACCAATTGCTTTTATCAAATGAATAAAATATTTTTGATCCAAAAATTTTGTTAAAATATCGGCTAGTTGATCATTAGTAGAAATATAGGAAATTTGAAGAGTGTTTGATTCAACTAGATATCTCAAAAAGTGATATCTTAATTCAATGTGTTTTGTTCTCGGATGTAACACAGGATTTTTAGAAATATTGATGGCACTGATGTTGTCACACAAAATCATCACCGAGGATATAGGAATCCTAAAGTCGCTAATTACACTTTTCATCCAAAGCAATTGAGTAGAGCAATTTTCCACATAGATATATTCCGCCTCGGCAATAGATAGAGCAATGCAGTTTTGCTTTTTTACTATGCCATGCAACAAAACAATGGCCAAGATAAAAGCATGCTCTACTAGTGCTTTTCCGATCATTCACTGATCCTACCCAATCGGCATCCTAATATCCTACAATGTCAAGAGTTGTGCCTATAGGATACCAAATTTTGAAATTTACTGTACCTTTCACGTACCGGATGATCCTTTTCACCGCTTTCAGGTGAATTTCTTTCGGTGCAGATTGATAACGCGCAAAATGGCAACACTAAGAGAAATATCCGCGCGATTAGCAGTTAGGTAGAGGAGACTTCCAATTATGCTTCTGTACAACTTCTCGTCTACACTCTCTCCGTGAGATTCACTTCCTAATCCCTTAAATCTAGTTTCCATAGGAGTCGGAAAGTCATAAGAATTTTTCAAACCGAATTTCTTGACCAACTCCTTCGCATACTTGGATTGACATAGATGAATTCCATCTTCACATTATTTTACCTGTAATCCAAGAAAATATGTAAGCTCGCCCATCATGGACAACTCAAATTCACTTCCCATCGTTTTTGTGAACTTCAAAGCATCCTTGTTTGTTGTAGCACCAAACACAATATCATCAACATAAATTTGTACTACAATGAAGTTATTCTGAAAATGCTTCACAAAGAGTGTCCGATCGGCTTCCCCTCGAGTATAGCCCTTTTCTAAAAGATATTTTGTTAATGTTTCATATTATACTCGCGGTGCTTATTTTAGTCCATAAAGAGTATTTTTCAAGTGAAAAATATGATTGAGAAGTTTATGATTAATGAAACTTTTCGGTTGAGCTACATAAACTTCTTCATTTAAATAACCATTTAAAAATGCGCTCTTTACGTGTAGGGCACCGACTTCGCAAAATTGCAAAGTGCGGTTAAATTACTCCGAGCATGTCCAAAATGTTATTAAGAATGAGGTTGGAGTGTTTTGGTTCGAAGCAAAAGTCTTCGAATCAAAAGTGAGTTGAGAATGTAGCGAGTTGAAACTTAGTGTTTCGGTTTGAAGTTTGGCCATATTGCAACGAAAACATGTTTTAAAGGTGTTTCCCAGGGTGCGTGCAAAATTTCAGGCAAAACTGAGCTCATATGGTGCGAAATTACCTTAGAAACGGGCTCCGAAGGCTAAATGTGCAAAAAATCTGCCTAAGTTCATAAATTTGTACTGGGTACGGGTACGCCATTTTGGGTACCGGTACGCCATACATTTGGTGCTGAAATTACATGGGGTACCGGTATCTAATTTCGGATACCGGTATGCAGTGTGCCCGAGTGCAGAAAAAACACCATTTTTGAATTATGCAATTTGGGGGGAGGGAGGGGGGTGTGTTTTTATGCTTGGGTACCGGTACCCAACCCCGTTTACCGGTACCCAGTGCCCAGAATGCTGGGATAGTGAGGAAAATTTCCTTTCTAAGTGGGGGCAATCTTGTAATTTCACTCCCCATTGCCACCCCAACCACTCCCTGACTAAAACCCACCCCTCTCACTCTCTCTCCTCCATCCCTCTTATCCTCCAACTCTCCCTCTCTCTCTCTCTCCTCTCTCTCTCTCTCTCCTCTCTCTCTCTCCTCTCTCTCTCTGCGTGGGTTGAACCAGAGAAAGAAAAGAAGAAGGAAAAGAAGGAAAAGAAGAAGAGGAGGAAGAAGAAGTGGTTGTGGGAGGCTTGGGGATTGGGTTTTGATCTCCAAGGAGCGCAGGGATTTCGTGGTGGGCTTCAAGAGAGCCATTCGAGTGAAGCTCCAACCCATTTCACTCTCTCTTTTGGCCAAGGACTCATAAGAGAGGTAAGTAAAGAATCTAGGGTTTTGGATTTTCTTAGAGTTTTGTGAGTTATAAAGACATAGAAGTGATATTCTATGATTTTTAATCCCATTTTAGGGCTTTTCTTGAAGACCTAAGTAATCAAGTTACCTAAATCTAAAGGTGGGGGATTTCACCAAAATGGGTGAACCACTTCTCTTTTCCTTTGCTTTTTATGATCTTGAAGCATTGTGTAAGAATATATGCATATAGTGCTAATGTATTTGCTAAAGATTTAGGGTTTAGCCTTATGTGATAAAAGATGACTTTCAAAGTTGAGCCTTGTTTATTGTGGATAAGAAAACTTAGATATAGGTTACCTTGCATGAGAATGAACTTAGGAGAAAACTTGGTCAAAGTTGCATGGATATGAAACTAGGAGAAAATCTAGATTGAAACATATGGCATCGGACATAATGAAAACCTAAGTCTTAAATTGAGTGGCATGGAACTTAGGAAAAGAAAACCTAAGGTGAACAAGTAACCTAATTGAAACCATTGTCTGGAAAGCTAAGGGGGGCAAGGATAAATTGATTATTACGAGGAATAAGGATTAAGATGTATGGGTTGTATATTTCTTGGTTCTATTCGGCCAAGTCGGAAGCCTCAGGGTGTTCCAGGTTAGAGAAGATGGTTTAGGGAAAGTAAAGCCTAGCCGCCCTTTGAGTTCCACTTTGGAGGTGGGTCATTTTTCAGCGTGACGTCGATGCAGCTCGGTTGGGCGCCCTACAAAATTTTAGTCCTTCGTGGATGTAATGGTAGTAGGTGGGCGCAGGTGTGACTGGACCCGATTGGGTAGATCTTGAGTATCCTGAGAGTGAGTTGATGCATATGGTTATTCCTGTTGCTTTCCTTGAGCATTATTATTAGAGGCATGATAGTTGTACTTTTCGTTTCAGCTTTTTCTTTTCCTATTATCTTACAGTTGGGTTATTTATACCTCTAGTAGACTTGGTGGGTAGATTGTTGGTTTTGGTGACGGTACCCACCGAGGATTACTTTATTTATGTAGTTCTCATACCCGCTAATGGTGATCTTTTTGCAAAAACTTTTGTACTTGTTCCTGCGTCGGCAACTATTTCTGATTGAGGTAAGGGAATCGCGAGCTAGATTCCCACCTGAAAGTTTTGGACTTAGAGCTGCCCTTTTAGATAATTATATTGGATTGTGGTCCTGTACGGTCTGATGGTTGTACTTGTATCTTTATTTTCGCTTTCTGAGAAGTGGCTTTGTATCTGGATGTGTGATGACCTAGATCTCCGCAGAGCTGCTGCAGTGCGTTGGGGTGGCTATTGGAGGCTTACATAGTGTGCTGGAGGTGTTTAGGGCATAATTGGGCACAAGTGTTGGACTTCGAGCTTAAATGGATCACGTGAGTGATCGGAGGACCCCGTGGAGGGTGTAGAAGTGGTTTCGCGCAAAACGGATATTAAATTTGGGCTCCGCGCGAAATTTGGGCTAAGAACACATTTTCGGGTGCCTTCGGCAATTTTTAGAGTTGGAATTTGGCAGAACGGACGTCAAATTCGGATTCAGCGCGCGAAAACGGTCAAAATGGACTACCCACTTGTCATTTTTGAGCTCCCGTTACTGTTCACTGCCGGAACAGTGATTCCGGCGATCGCCGGCGGCGACGGCGGCGGCGGGCAGCGGCGGAGAGCGGCGGCGCGGCCTCGGGCAGGCGGAGAGCGGCGGCGGGCAGGGCGCATGCGCGTGGGCAGGGCGCGCGGGCAGGCGCGCGGTCCACGCGGGCGGCGTGCACCCGAGGGATGCCACATGGCGTTTCCTTATTGGATGGTTTGCAAGGCGCGGTTCATGGAAATTCTTGGGGTGCACGGTGGACCGGTGGAAGACACGTGGCAGCATATCATTGGTTCGGTGTTTGGAGTGGCGTGCACCGGGTGCAGCGAGAGTGTGGCATGGACACGTGGCGCGCGGGGATTGGGCGCGTCACTGTGCGCGTGCAGGTGGCAGGGTGGCGCGGCAGGTGGCGTGGGCGGCTGGCGTGGCGGCCACGACGCCGACGTGGCACACGCGTGCGCCACGTGGCAGGCCGCCATTGGCGGGTGCCAACTGTTGCGTTGACCAGTGGAGCGCCACGCGGCGCGAGGGGAGCGGCCGGATCCGCTGTTCTGTGTTCGGGGACACGTGTCGGTGCGCGGAGCGGGTTGGACGGCGGCGCGGTCCGACCGGATCCGGTGTGCGGTTGGGCTTTTGTTGGGCCGGGCTACTGTGCGGTCCCAGTTTCGGGGCCCGAATCTTTCGGGGGCCCGAATCTTTCGGGCGCCCGAAACCGGGGACAGGATGGGTATTAAGTGAATTGTTTAGTTGGGCCTTTAAATACCCACCTCCTCTCCCTCTTCTTCCCCTTTTTCCGAGCCATAGAGAGAGAATGGGAGGGAGAGCTCAATATGAAAGTTGTTCCCCTTGATGTTCTTGAGCTCGTGGTGGATCCCCGGAATTTTCGGAGGCTCGGCAACGGCGATATCATTTTTACAGTTCGCCTCGGTTTTCTCCCCATTTCGGCCCATTACCGTCGCAGATTAGTCAAAAATTCACTGTGAGCAAACCAGAAGGAGTTTTTGGACGATTTCTTCGACAGTGTGTTCCTAAGAGGTAAGGATTTGATTTTCGTGCTGATTGCTTCGCTCCGTTTCGCACTTTTGTCACGTTTCCCAAGGCATCTTTGACCCCTATTTTTCTGTGATGGATTTTGGACAGCACCGGCTTGTCGATTTTATATCTCAGCCTAGGAACATCGGATCAAGGCGTTTCAGGACTCGATTTTGATCTACTCGTCGCGAGGAACACAGTGGTGATTTTTCTGGGATTTTTGGAAATTGTTTCGAAGGTGATAATTAAGTTTTTCTTGGACAGATTGCTACAGGAATTTTACTGTGGAGATTTTGAGTATGCAACGGTGTTTTATTTTTATCTTGGCCTACAGGTATCAGATCTGGGCGTTTAAACAGTCGTTTTGGGGCTACTCTTCGCGAGGAACGCGACTGTGAATTTTCTGGATTTTCTTGAGGACTGGACAGAGGTGATATTTAGCCATTTTTTGGGCTGATTTTGGACAGTGGGTAATTGTACAGTTTTGGGATTAATTGTGCGCATTGTTCTGTGCAGTGGGACACAGTTTTTGGTGGATTGCTGTGTTAGAGGACAGCGGGCTGCGAGAGGTCTCTTTTGGTGTTGTGCGCGCTTTTCGAGGTGGGTGGTTGTTGCATGCCTCTACATCTGACTTACTCACTAAGTTTATTAGAACACCCCACTATTGAACTTATTGATTGAGTATCATGCATGATTGACTGATATAAATGTGAGCCTATCATCTGAGATTAATTTTGTGGATATAGAATGTTGGGGATATTATTGGGATAATATTGCTGTTGGAACATGATCATTGGAATAATTTAATAGTGATAGTTAACATGCCGTATTAGCACCTAGATTTATGAAAGTGGATTAAATGGATTAATTGTTGGGACATGATGACATATCCATGTGCGGGTGCCACTTTGGGATTTATTATGGATCAGGGATTATTTACATGTGTAGTTGACTGATGATTTTAGCATGATGGTTATATTTATGTGGATATTATTAATTGTTACACATGTAAAACTGTTATTTGACATTCTCTCTCTTTCACATTGCATGAGGACTTTTGCATGCTTATTTGGACATCTAGATAGGCCACTATTTTATTGCTACACTATCATATTGGGATTTGACTTAGGAGAAACCATGATTGCTTTCTTTCTCCTTCTTATTTAGACTTTTGAGTCATGTTGCTCGGGTTCGAGCAGAGGTTTGGGATAGTGTAGCCGGGACCTGAGGGTCAGTGACAGGGTGTACTTGATGTTGGATTGTGGGTTATTGCGGCAACCGCGGACAGTAGGCGGTTGACCGGATCTTGATTATTTTACCCAATTGTGGGTTGTGGGTTATTGCGGTGACCGCGGACTTTGGGCGGTTGACCGGATGTTTACTATTGCATCAGATTGGGTATCAGATTTCTCTAGTGGATGGTATTTCCCACTTTTGAGTACTATTGCATCTGATTGGGGATTGGGGTTTCATTAGTGGACGGAGTTTCCCACTTTGATCATAGTCTTGATCCAGTCCTGCTATATTGAGATACTGGTGACAGAGATGATACTGATACAGAGATACTTTACTCGTGTGGGTCGCTCCCCTCGAGTGCCACTCCGGAGTAGGCTTTACACTGTGCCGAGCACCGGGCACCATGGTGAGTTGCGAGTGCTGATTGGGATGTCGAGCCTTAGTGCTGGTCCCCTACTGAGTTCTTGAGTTCGACAGCAGAGCAGGCAGTACCAGTTTTACTGGTGGCACTAGATTGGGTCTATTTGGTCAGATACTGTTTCCTGATGCATTCATACCGTCATTTCTTCGGTATTGCATTTAGAGGCATACTTGTTGTGGTTTCCCCTTTTATTCAGTAGTTCTGTTTACAGCTTTACCACTTGTCCCTTTTCTTGCCTCTAGTAGACTTAGTGGGTACGCCGGAGCTTGAGGCTTTACCCACAGGGGGAGGCTACTGGTTTACTAGTGGTTCTCACCCCCATTGTTGTTTTCCTTTCTTTTTCTCCCCCCTGTTTTGCAGAGTCCTCTTCGGGAGTTGCTGATCTTCGGTCGTTGTTCGAGGCGAGGGAGTCACGAGCTAGATCGTTACCACCCGAGGAGTGTAGCTGTATCCCCTGGTTGGAGATTCCTCGTAGCTGTTGGCTGGTTTTTACTGTTTATTTGGAGAGAGATCTTTTGTATTTGGAGAGACTGATGTTGAGACTGATGTACCATAGTTTTAGTTTATCTCCTTTTATAGTTGAGAGATGCTGTACTGAGGATATTGTATGATGATTATCTGTATTTGAGGAGATGGATATTGTACTTTATTTCATGTTGTACAGTGATTGGATTTTATTTTACAGCATTTTATTTCAGCTCTGATATTTGTGTAGCTATAGTACTATCTTTTGCAGGTTAGACGCTTCGCCTATGCGGGTTTTAGCATAGGTGGCGGATCTGTTGGCGAGCCCGGGTCGCAGTTTCGACCCCGGGGCGTGACAGATTAGGTTGGTATCAGAGCTTAGGGATAGGTCAGTTGGGACTGTAGAAACCCTAGGCTTATGGTTGGACCCTAGGATGACTTCGTGAGAGTCGTGATTTTAGCGAGAGTCCTGATTGAGTTTTATACCTCTCCCAAGTGATGGGATGGGTGATTGGCATGTTTATTCTCCTAAGCAATTATGTTGGCTGCAGACAACATAATGCGGCGGAACGGTTGACATGCTCTAGACTCTCGCCGGATTGGGTCGAGTTTTGTTTTGTGCTGTGGTGCAGTTGGTCGTGGTGAGCGGTGTCTCCCCGACGCGTTGTGCGGATTGGTGTGCACTCGTCGCAGCGGTGGAGCTTGAGCGGATTGTTTTGGGGCCGGATACCCGGATTGAGGTTAGAGAGCTTCAGGCCCCGATGGCAGGATTGTCTGAGGTATATCAGCGGCAGAGTGAGCCGCTGGTCTGGGTGACACAGTTGTCGGAGCAGTGGGCAGCCCGACAGTGTTTTTCTCCTGAGACCACCTGGTTACAGTATCCTCAGCGGCAGTGATTTCTGAGGCGCCGATGGAGCGAGTGGCCCCCTCCGTGCCAATGTTTAGTGCCGAGGCACCGAGGCGGGGTGGATAGCTGATAGTTGATGAGCTATGGGACATCATTGATCGATGGAGCCAGTTTTGGCAGATGAACCACCCTGATTTATGGATTGAGTTGGAGCCTTTGGAGGCAGAATCGTGGTTGGTGGTGATGGAGTGATCAATTGAGAGTCTCCCTGTGCTAGAGAGTTGATGCAGTTGTTGAACTGTACGCTCCAGGTTTCGAGGGACGAAGCGCATAGGATGTGTGTGACTGGGAGTGGATTGCGCCAGGATACCCTTTTAGTTTATCTGATCCCTCTGTTTTGGATTTTGGATTTTGGATGCCTCGATGGAGTAGGCATTGTGTATGGAGCGTACTGTTGCAGTTCCTTTGGATAGGGATCTGCCGCCAGAGGCGAGTTCTGGATAGAGGCGCCTGGCGCTAAGTGTTGGGGGACAGATCGGCTGGCAGAGGCACTTTCGTTTTCTTTCCTGGATGGTGGACATCCTTGTGGACGGATTATGTAAAGCTTACCCAAAGGAAGGTTACCCTTTGTGATTGATAACATTCGTGTTTGGGGTACAATAGATGTGCTTGAGGGGTGAGCTGAGTAAGGAATTGCAGGAATTAATTGTGTTTTGTCATATGACGATTGCAATAATGGATTTCTGAGATGTCAGAGGTCAGGTGGACCCCGGTGGCAGCATCAGCATCGTTATCAGAGTGGCGCAGCGGTAGCGTGGATTTGTTGTCTGCGGAGGACCGTATTCATCGCCTCAGTGTGAGCAAAGGCGGAGAATTGTGCTCCTTTTGTGGATAGCCTTGATTTTCAGGCAGATTAAGTGACGACCACCTACATTGAGCGGTTGAGACTGTGCTGCCTGGGTGGAGGGCACCAAGGCAGTGGATCGGGTCGTCGCAGGTGTGATTTCATCACAGCAGTCGGAGTTAGAGCATGTTGCATTCCTGCATGGACTAGAGGCAGATTTGTTACCACATGCACTAGAGGTACAGGTTCCTGTTGGGGTGGTGCATGTGGAGGAGGCTTGTGGATCATGTCCAGTGCAGTTGAGACCTCGAGTGGTATCGGCAGACTTATTGGTATTTGTACCTGGTCAGTGTTTGACCCAGTGCGTGGGATTGGTTGGCACAGTGCCACATGGTGTATGACTGCGGAGAGAGAAGGTTATGATCTTCTGCAAGCAGACATTAGAGACTTGTTCATTGAGACAGTCAGAGCACACAGGTTGCAGCGACAATGCGCGAGGTGCTTACGGCGGCACCGGGACGCAAGGATATCCCTGTTATCGTGAGATCCCGGGTGTGATTCCACCGGAGCTGATAATGATGCCGCCGGTTAGGGAGATTGAGATTGCGATTGACGTGGTTCAGGGAACCACGCCAACCCCGATAGCACCTCATTGGATATCACCTGTAGAGCTGAGAGAGCTGATGGCGCAGTCGCAGAATCTGATGGATCGAGGGTCTGTTCGATCTAGTGCCACGTCGTTGGCACACGATAGTGAGGGTCCTTGTGTGGGGTGACCGCAGACAGGTCTGGATATTATTTAGGACCTTTTGATGGAGTTATACCCCGACAGTGGTCTGCTTAGGATGCATGTATCTTTTTGGGATCATACAGTTGAGTATTTCGCCAAGATGGTGTTCAGGACCCGGTAGGGGCATTATGAGTACAGTGAGGACAAATGGAATGACTAATGCCCTGTCGTCTTTAAGATCTGAGGAATTGTGTATTCTTGCTGCACTTGGAAGAATTATTTGAGATATTCTTCTGGGATATTTTGATTTTACCCCATCTCTGTATGGTTTAGAGCTGGTGGAGTACTTGTAGATGGTGTAACAAGGTCTGTGAGGAAGAAGCTGTATGCTAAGTTGTTGTGGTACAAGTTTTAGCTTCGAGAGCATATCTTCTTGGATCACTTAGTCTAGCCATAAGAGGCGGTGGTGGAAATCCGGCCAGAATGGACGCTATGCGAGAATGGCTGAGACCGGCAGTTATTTGTTGAGGTGAGGAGCTTGTGAGCCGGATAGTGCCAGCAGAGCTTGACGAATTGGTGATGAGATTGATACCAGCCCTGATTTCTAGCATCGCCAGTGTTGGGAGATGAATTTGTGAGTTTTAGTGATGCCTCCCATAGTAGCTATGAATTACAGTTGGATTTGTGGCAAGCATCCAATATCACCCCGATAGGGCCACTGTGGTGGCGGATACCTGGAGCAGGAAAGCTGTCTGGGGTCGAGTTTGTTGATGCCACAGCTGGCGCTGTGTGGACTGTCGAGGCAGACGTGGCGTATGATGGTGTCACTGAGGACTCTTTGGATGATAGACCGCGGCTGAATGGTTCGCTCGGATGGTCAAGATTTGGGAGCGACCGGGCGAGGACCCCCCTCCAATACCCTTTTCCGAGCCTGGAGGATTTGATTTACCAGCTGCAAGGGTACTGGATCTTCTCGAAGATTGATTTGCGATATGGTTCTCTCGACTGCTTATAGTTGTGTGCTGATGCCCGAGAGTTGGGGAGGTGTTGCTACACCCTGATGGTTTTTGGATTAGAGATCAGAGTTTACGTGATCAGTTGGAGGACTTATATTGGATGCCTCGGGAGTACAGAGGTATTCGGATCGAGCTTGTGTGCCGATGGACTTGTGGTTGGATTATCTGAGGCCCTGGGAGGAGCGGAGGCTTGTACCGATGCAGATTACTTGGTAGCTCGAGCGGTTAGCCCAGCTGTACTTGGTTGAGTTGGTACGGTTTTCTGGAGTGCCCGCCTTTATTTTGTTCTAGTTGGAGACCCGAGGACCGCATCGCGTCTCTGGAGGAGGTATTGTCAGCCTTGGGAGCTTGAGTGGTGGATGATTGGATATTTACCCCCTTTATTTGGTTGAGATTCCGTGTTGAGGAACGACTTTAGTTTCGAGGACGAAACTTTCTTTTAGTGGGGGAGGATGTGATGACCCGGATCTCCGCAGAGCTGCTGCAGTGCGTTGGGGTGGCTATTGGAGGCTTACATGGTGTGCTGGAGGTGTTTGAGGCATAATTGGGCACAAGTGTTGGACTTCGAGCTTAAATAGATCATGTGAGTGATCGGAGGACCCCGTGGAGGGTTTAGAAGTGGTTTCGCGCGAAACGGATATTAAATTTGGGCTCCGCGCGAAATTTGGGCTAAGAACACATTTTCGGGTGCCTTCGGCAATTTTTAGAGTTGGAATTTGGCAAAACGGACGTCAAATTCGGATTCAGCGCGCAAAAACGGTCAAAATGGACTACCCACTTGTCATTTTTGAGCTCCCGTTACTGTTCACTGCCGGAACAGTGATTCCGGCGATCGCCGGCGGCGGCGGCGGCGGGCAGCGGCGGAGAGCTGCGGCGCGGCCTCTGGCAGGCGGAGAGCGGCGGCGGGCAGGGCGCATGCGCGCGGGCAGGGCGCGCGGGCAGGCGCGCGGTCCACGCGGGCGGCGTGCACCCGAGGGATGCCACGTGGCGTTTCCTTATTGGATGGTTTGCAAGGCGCGGTTCATGGAAATTCTCGGGGTGCAACACGTGGCGCGCGGGGATTGGGCGCGTCACTGTGCGCGTGCAGGTGGCAGGGTGGTGCGGCAGGTGGCGTGGGCGGCTGGCGTGGCGGCCACGGCGCCGACGTGGCGCACGCGTGCGCCACGTGGCAGCCCGCCATTGGCGGGTGCCAACTGTTGCGTTGACCAGTGGAGCGCCACGCGGCGTGAGGGGAGCGGCCGGATCCGCTGTTCTGTGTTCGGGGACACGTGTCGGTGCGCGGAGCGGGTTGGACGGCGGCGCGGTCCGACCGGATCCGGTGCGCGGTTGGGCTTTTGTTGGGCCGGGCTACTGTGCGGGCCCGGTTTCGGGGCCCGAATCTTTCGGGCGCCCGAAACCGGGGACAGGATGGGTATTAAGTGAATTGTTTAGTTGGGCCTTTAAATACCCACCTCCTCTCCCTCTTCTTCCCCTTTTTTCGAGCCATAGAGAGAGAATGGGAGGGAGAGCTCAATATGAAAGTTGTTCCCCTTGATGTTCTTGAGCTCGTGGTGGATCCCCGGAATTTCTGGAAGCTCGGCAACGGCGATATCATTTTTACAGTTCGCCTCGGTTTTCTCCCCATTTCGGCCCATTACCGTCGCAGATCAGTCAAAAATTCACTGTGAGCAAACCAGGAGGAGTTTTTGGACGATTTCTTCGACAGCGTGTTCCTAAGAGGTAAGGCTTCGATTTTCGTGTTGATCGCTTCGCTCCGTTTCGCACTTTTGGCATGTTTCCCGAGGCATCTTTGACCCCTATTTTTCTGTGATGGATTTTGGACAGCACCGGCTTGTCGATTTTATATCTCAGCCTAGGAACATCGGATCAAGGCGTTTCAGGACTCGATTTTGATCTACTCGTCGCGAGGAACACAGTGGTGATTTTTCTGAGATTTTTGGAAATTGTTTCGAAGGTGATAATTAAGTTTTTCTTGGACAGATTGCTACAGGAATTTTACTGTGGAGATTTTGAGTATGCAACGGTGTTTTATTTTTATCTTGGCCTACAGGTATCAGATCTGGGCGTTTAAACAGTCGTTTTGGGGCTACTCTTCGCGAGGAACGCGACTGTGAATTTTCTGGATTTTCTTGAGGACTGGACAGAGGTGATATTTAGCCATTTTTTGGGCTGATTTTGGACAGTGGGTAATTGTACAGTTTTGGGATTAATTGTGCGCATTGTTCTGTGCAGTGGGACACAGTTTTTGGTGGATTGCTGTGTTAGAGGACAGCGGGCAGCGAGAGGTCTCTTTTGGTGTTGTGAGCGCTTTTCAAGGTGGGTGGTTGTTGCATGCCTCTACATCTGACTTACTCACTAAGTTTATTAGAACACCCCACTATTGAACTTATTGATTGAGTATCATGCATGATTGACTGATATAAATGTGAGCCTATTATCTGAGATTAATTTTGTGGATATAGAATGTTGGGGATATTATTGGGATAATATTGCTGTTGGAACATGATCATTGGAATAATTTAATAGTGATAATTAACATGCGTATTAGCACCTAGATCTTATGAAAAGTGGTTAAATGGATTAATTGTTGGGACATAATGACATATCAATGTGCGGGTGCCACTTTGGGATTTATTATGGATCAGGGATTATTTACATGTGTAGTTGACTGATGATTTTAGCATGATGGATATATTTATGTGGATATTATTAATTGTTACACATGTAAAACTGTTATTTGACATTCTCTCTCTTTCACATTTCATGAGGACTTTTGCATGCTTATTTGGACATCTAGATAGGCCACTATTTTATTGCTACACTATCATATTGGGATTTGACTTAGGAGAAACCATGATTGCTTTCTTTCTCCTTCTTATTTAGACTTTTGAGTCATGTTGCTCGGGTTCGAGCAGAGGTTTGGGATAGTGTAGCCGGGACCTGAGGGTCAGAGATAGGGTGTACTTGATGTTGGATTGTGGGTTATTGCGGCAACCGCGGACAGTAGGCGGTTGACCGGATCGTGATTATTTTACCCAATTGCGGGTTGCGGGTTATTGCGGTGACCGCGAACTTTGGGCGGTTGACCGGGTGTTTACTATTGCATCAGATTGGGTATCAGTTTTCTCTAGTGGATGGTGTTTCCCACTTTTGAGTACTATTGCATCTGATTGGGGATTGGGGTTTCTTTAGTGGACGGAGTTTCCCACTTTGATCATAGTCTTGATCCAGTCCTGCTATATTGAGGTACTGATGACAGAGATATTTGTGATACTGATGACAGAGATACTTTACTCGTGTGGGTCGCTCCCCTCGAGTGCCACTCCGGAGTAGGCTTTACACTGTGCCGAGCGCCGGGCACCATGGTGAGTTGCGAGTGCTGATTGGGATGTCGAGCCTTATGTGCTGGTCCCCTACTGAGTTCTTGAGTTCGACAGTAGAGCAGGCAGTACCAGTTTTACTGGTGGTACCAGATTGGGTTTATTTGGTCATATACTGTTTCCTGATGCATTCATACCGTCATTTCCTTCGGTATTGCATTTAGAGGCATACTAGTAGTGGTTTCCCCTTTTATTCAGTAGTTCTGTTTACAGCTTTACCACTTGTCCCTTTTCTTGCCTCTGGTAGACTTAGTGGGTACGCCGGAGCTTGAGGGTTTACCCACAGGGGGAGGCTACTGGTTTACTAGTGGTTCTCACCCCCATTGTTGTTTTTCCTTTCTTTTTCTCCCCCCTGTTTTGCAGAGTCCTCTTCGGGAGTTGCTGACCTTCGGTCGTTGTCCGAGGCGAGGGAGTCACGAGCTAGATCTTTACCACCCGAGGAGTGTAGCTGTATCCCTTGGTTGGAGATTCCTGGTAACTGTTGGCTGGTTTTTACTGTTTTATTTGGAGAGAGATCTTTTGTATTTGGAGAGACTGATGTTGAGACTGATGTACTATAGTTTTAGTTTATCTCGTTTTATAGTTGAGAGATGCTGTACTGAGGACATTGTATGATGATTATTTATATTTGAGGAGATGGATGTTGTACTTTATCTCATGTTCTACAGTGATTCGATTTTATTTTACAGTATTTTATTTCAGCTCTGATATTTGTGTAGCTATAGTACTATCTTTTGCAGGTTAGACGTTTCGCCTATGCGGGTTTTAGCATAGGTGGCGGATCTGTTGGCGAGCCCGGGTCGCAGTTTCGACCCCGGGGCGTGACAGGATGTGTATCAGGCATACAGTGGATATTATTTGGTTATGTTAGCTTTATTCCAGCTCTGATGCACCTGTTTAGTATTGTAGATTTTATCTTTTGCAGATTTAACGCTTCGCCTATGTGGGGCTTCCCGTATGGGCGACGGATCTGTTGGTGAGCTCGGGTCGCAATTCGACCTTGGGGCGTGATAGACTAGATTGGTATCTGAGCCTAGAAATAGGTCGTTGATGACTTAGGAAACCTTAGGCTTGTGGCTAGATCCTAGGATGTTTGACGTGAGAGACGTGATGTGTAGCGGGAGTCCTGATTGAGTCTGATAACTCTCCCAAGGGGTTGGGAGGGTGATCGACATATTTACCTTCTATTATCGACTATGTTGGCTGCAGGCAACATAGTAATACAAAATAAGAGAGGTGTCTTAGACACTCACTGAATTGGGTCGGGTGTGGTGTGATCGTTGTGTTTGACTTTTGCTTTATTGCAGGTGATTGTGATGGTCCCCAGACGACGAGTACCGACATGGGTGCACCCCACTTCATTTGATGAGCCAGAGCAGTCTAGGCCGGGACAGATTGGATCGGGTGAGGCCTAAGAGCTGCGAGCACAAATGGCCAGCTTGCACGAGGAGTACCGGCTACAGGGAGAGACGTTAGGCCACATAGTCCAGATATTGGCTCAACCGGCACCACAGACGGCTTCACCAGCTGCGACTCCCCCAATGCCAGCGTCCCCAGTAGCGGTAACACCTACAACACCAGCAGTACCGGTAGCTTCAACAATGCTGATGACCAGTGGTGGGGCCCTGAGGCCGAGTGGACAGTTGACTGAGGCATAGCATAGGGAGATTACTGATAGACTGACCCAATTTTGCTAATTCGATCCGCCCCGATTTTTAGGCCGGAGCACAGAGCCCTAAGAGGCAGAGTCTTGGGTGGTCGTGTGGGAGAAGCTTTTTGAGGATTTGTTTGTACCTGTGAGGTATCAGGTACATCTAGACACCCACTTTTTGGAGAGAGATGCAGATGCATGGTGGCGGAGGGTCCGACCAGAGAGACCACCAACGATACAGATGTTATCATGGGTCGAGTTTCGTAGCTTGCTGTTTGGGGCCTTCTTTCCTGACAATGTCAAGCAAAAACTTGAGGTGGATTTGAGGAACTTGCAGCAAGGGGAAGGACTATGTAGGAGTACATTCGCGAGTTTAATGGTTGCTGAACTACGTGCCTTTCGCTGCAAGAGATGAGGCTACCGAGTGTATTTGTTCGATCGAGGGTTGCGTTAGAATATTTATCAATTTATTTAGTTGCAATGGTTGCAGACCCTTGATGCATCCATGGAGCAGGCTTTGTGGGTAGAGCGGGGTGTCGCGGTGCTTATAGAGAGGAGTAGGGCGTCGGGATCGAGCTCTGGTGAGAAGCGCCCGCACAGGATGACGGGGGGTAGACTAGCAGGAAGAGGCCTCTGAGACCTCCACGATTCCATCCTCAGAGTCGTGGGTTCTAGAGGCGACATCGATCTGGTGGAACCCGGCAGTAGTAACAGCCGCAGCAGCAGTTTCAGAGGCGGCGTGATTGGTGCATTATTTGTAGAGGTCCACACCCGCCGCAGCAATGTAAGCAGAGGTAGGGACGATGTTTTTGATGTGGACAATCAGGGCATCTACAGTCAGCATGTCCTCGAGCAGGATCCTCAGCACCGTCGACGGCATCGACTCCCGCCTTACCTCTTCAGATGGTAGGAGCTCCCTGACCTATAGCCAGGTAGATCGAGCATTTTCATCGAGGCTGATTGAGAGGCGACCCCATGCACCGAGCGGGCGTGTGTATGTAGCCCAAGTTGAGGACTCCATGGTAGCTGCCTATATGGTGGCATGTATTATTTTGATCTTTTTGTTTGAGCTCGTGCATTGTTTGATATTGGAGCATCCAATTCATTTATCAGTAGAGCATTTATATTCCTTCATGAACTAGAGATAGGGTCGTTACCACATGCATGAGAGGTGCAGATTTTCGATCATGTTTTGCATGTGGAAAAGTGTTGTTGGTCGTGTCTAGTGCAGGTAGGGCCATGGATTATGCTCGTAGACTTGCTAGTCTTGCGGCAGCTATGAAATTTTGATATAGTACTTAGGATGGATTGGTTGGCGCAGTATTTTGCGATGATAGACTGTAGTGGGAGGATGATGACTTTTTGCGAGCCTGTATAGGAGGAGTATGCGTATAGAGGCTGCCAGAGTACACTATTTGCTATGATGGTTTTTTCGACGAGAGCCCAATAGATTATAAGCCGTGGATATGTAGCCTTTTTGGCGACTTGGTAGAGGTGCCTACGACGACACCGGGACTCGAGGATATCGCCATTGTCCGCGAGTTTTCGGATGTGTTTCCTTCAGAGTTGACGACGATACCGCCGGATAGAAAGATAGAGTTTGTGATTGACGTGATTCTGGGAACCACACCAATTTTGAAGGCACCCTATAGGATGGCACTGGCTGAATTGCAAGAGTTAGAGGCGCAGTTGTAGGATCTGATGGATAAAAGGTTTGCTAGACCCATTGTTTCACCTTGGGGTGTGATGACCCGGATTTTCACGGTGGTTTGCAGCATATTCAGTGGCTTCTGGAGGCCTATGATGTGTGATGGAGATGGTTGCGCACAAATCAGACCTCAGATTTGGACCCAGCGCGAAATTTGGATTAAGATTTCTTATCTAGATGCCGTCGACAAATTTTAGAAGCAGAATTTGGCAAAATGGACATCGGGTTTGGACTCAACGTGCGAAAATGGTAAAAATAGACTATTTACTTGTATTTTTCAGAGCCCGAATGCCAAAACGCGGATTTCGAGGCATGGTGCACTGTTCCGGCGGCCGGCGGGCAGGAGGCGGAGCGCGGTGGCGCGGGCGCGGGAAGGCGCGTGCGCGGCGACGGGCAGGCCGGTCCACGGGATTTGGGTGTGCACCGGGACCAGCGGACTTTCGGCGTGGACACGTGGCAGGCAACGATTGGTTGGTCAACGCACGCGCGGTAGCGCGCCGGGCGCGGCACACCGTGGACCGGCCAGGCCACGTGTCGCCCGCCCATTGGCGGGCGCAGCGACCCGGCTGCCCCGCCGTGAACCGCGGACCACGGTTTTCGCCGTGGACCGTGCTGCCATGCGGCGCGCCGCGATTGGCGGGCGCGCGTGCGCGGGGCTTAGAGCGGGCCACGTGGCACGCCCGGGGGATTTCGGGCGCGGACAGTACCGGTCCGGGCCAGATTCGGGAGCCCGATTCCTGAGCCTGAATCCGAATTCTCCTTTTATGTGGACTTGGGCTATAAATAGCCCATTTGGGGTTCATTTGTGGGCTTTTCCTCCGAGCCCTTGAGCCCATTTTCGGCAGGGAGGTTCCTCAGTGGGTTTTCTTCAATTCTCAGCATCCTGGGAATTTTTGGAAGGCGTGTCATCTGCGTTCTTCTCAACATCGCGAGCTTCGACGCCCCTTTGATACCGAGATTTTTCGTCGATGCTTCTTCCGCGAGCTCCCTAGGACTGACGGGAGGGATTTTTTGGCCGGTTTTTGCGGCATCGGTTCTACAAGAGGTAGATCTTCATTTTCCGTTGTTTATTGCTCCTCTCAGTTTTGGATTTTTATTGGGATATTCGGAGCATCTTTGAACCCCTTTCTTGCTGCTGGTTTTCTTGGACCCCCCGAGCTTGTTAGATTTTTATCTCCGCGCTCTGTTATTGGATTTTAACCTGTGAGGACTCGATCGATATCTACGCTTCGCGAGAATCGCAACCATATTTTTATTGGAATTTTTGGAGATCATCTCACAGGTGATATTTTGGATTCTTTCGGACTGATCTTTTCACAGATTTGTGATCGTGGGGATTTTTACTTACCGCGATATTTGGACTGTATCTTTGTACCCAGGAGGAGTTTTCAGGTGTTTTTGGACTCGTTGGAATCGTGAGAACCTGAGGATTATCCACGTACAGTTTGGACCTTGGATCGACACGCACTTTCAGGTGGGTTGCTTCGTCTCCAAAATCGGTGGACGGTTCTCTAATTCTATTGAATAGAATTACATGCATGATTGCGAGAGAGTTAGGAAGTATGTTAGAGTGAGAGATGATACTTTCTTGTGTTGTTACTGAGTTCATATCGACTAATGCTTCCTAGTTGTTTTAACAAATGTTATTATTGAAACTTGATCTAGCACCCTGTCATATGATGTATGTTCAACCGACTAATAGAAAACTCTCACTTGGGCTAGGTTTACTTATGCTTTAGACATCCACACTTTACATTCTATCCCTCGGCATAGTGTTTTCCTCGCCCAGGTAGTGGGCTCAGTGGTCGAAATTTCTCTTAGTGTAGGATGCATGTTACACTCGTGCTTGGGGGCCGAGTGGAGTCTGGTAGATGTAACTAGTCTTGTACCAGTGGCGGAAGCCGTTTGGGTAAACAGTGGTCCCGGATTGTCAAGTTCTTCGATTTGTTTGTCACCATTGTGTTCGTGGCAGTGGTGTACCAGTGATAGCAGGACCTTGAATCCAGAATTTTTTTGGACACACATGATTTCAGTAAACCAATATTTTTCTTCCAAATGTCGAAGGGTCGCCGAAGTCTGTTCTTGTCTGATTGGGCGAAAGCATTAGCCCTTCGGGGTTTGGGAATAAAACTTGTTTTCTAATTGATTTTTCTAAAATAACTAAAATTCATTAAAATGAGTTTCATTAAATCAAGATGGTTTTACAAAAAGGAACTACTTTTAATCCTCACCCCGCGTGGGTTCGAGTGAAAATAATTTTCAGTAATAAATATCATATTTTTCTGTAAACTTCCTCACCCGAGAGGGTTCGAGTGATCTGGATTCTAAGGGCTGTCTTTTTCTTTGGGTCGAGAACAATGAGAGGCTATGCCTAGAGCCTGTTCTTGTTTGATTTGGGTTGTAGGTTCTAGTCTTTCGGGGTTTCCGGACCCTTCGTTGTTGTCGGCTGTGGAGTATACCCTGTTAGTGAGTTTGCATGTTGGGTTGATGTCCTATTTGGGGAGCTGTTGGGTTGACGGCGGTCCCGGCTATCGAGTATTTCCAGCCAGTGAGTTAGAGATATGATTTGAGTACTGTCGATCTTGTTGATCGTGGATTTGGATTATAGCCTGCATGAGCCATATTGAGCTCGACAGAGATGCGCAGATACTTTCCTCGTGGGGTCGCGCCCCTCGAGTGCCACTCCGGAGCAAAGCCTATTACTTTACTATCGCGACTTGTCGACGCAATCCCTCTCGCTGGGCCTTTTTTAGGCAGTCACTGACGCCCTACGTAAGTCCAGTCCCTTGTGGATGTAATGGCACTAGGTGGGCGCAGGTTTGACTGGACCCTATATGGCAGTCACTGTGATTGGGTTGACTTAGTATATTGGGTTAGAGTCGAAGCATCATGTTTTATCTGTATCACCCTTTGAACATTTAGATAGAGGCATGATAGCTGTAGAGTTATTTCCAACCTTTCCCTTATAGTACTGCATCTGTTACTTTATGCCTCTAGTAGACTTAGTGGGCAGACCGTCGGGCTTGGTGGTGGTACCCACTGAGAACTATGTTACGGAATTTGAGTTGGCGTATTTCGTGAAAGTATTGAGTCTTGAAGATTGAAGATGAAAGAACTTTGGATCATATACCTCAATCTCAAGAAAGAAGAATTCAAAAGGATCAGGTATGTTTAACTAAAGTTTCTTGGTGATCCGAATACTTCTTGTAGTGTAGAAACACCTGGAAGAATGTTTTATTGCATAAACATCAAAAACTGGACATGGGACATGTTCAGGATCCGGATCGGGCTCGGCAATCCGGATCCCGAAGGGTGTTCGTTCATACAATGTTTCAATCCGGATCGCAGCATTTCATGATCCGGATCCCGAACACTGGTTTTACCTTTTCACTTGCACGATCCGGATCAGGATTGCAATCCGGATCCCGAACGTGATGTTTGGTGAAACTGTATGAACGATCCGGATCGGGGACTTCGATCCGGATCCCGAACTGGCATTTTTCTGGAAATCGTCTTTCTTGCTTCTGCGATCCGGATCGTCCAATTCCAATCCGGATCGCCGTCGTAAAATTTCCAGAAAAGGCAGTTTTTGATCCTTATCTTCTTCCAATGGTTTCTAACCTATAAATAGACCCTATATTCATTTTCTAGGGCATCCACATTGATCGGCAAAATAGAAAAAGATAGCCGAAAAGAAAAAATCCACATATAGAGAAGAAAGGAAATCAATAGATTTATTCTATGTTTCTTCATCTATATTGATTGATTTGATTCTAGGTTTTCCATACTCACATTTTGAGTAGAATCAAATCAATGAATACTTAGATGGTATTTCCGATCTATTTCTAATCTAAGTATTCGGCGGATCATCACCACCCAAAACAAACAACGATTTACCCTAAATCGGCGCGTGGACTCGCGTGGCCTTGTGGATTCAAGGTGCAACTACGTTCGTGGATTCGAAGCGTGTATTGGGTGAAGACCGTGGATTCGGTCGGACGTCGTGGACTCGACGTTGGACGCTGTGGATTCAGCGTTGGGCGCGGATCGTGGATTCGAGAAGCGTCGTGGAGCGAGCGGAGAAGATCTACTAGGAGCGTATGGTAAAAGGTTGAGTCGTCTGTGAGTACGTTATATCACCTTGTACGTGTGTTAATTCTAGTGGATTTCGCCGTGTTATCGGTCCCGTGGTTTTTTACTCCGGTTTGGAGTTTTTCCACGTAAAAATCTTGCGTGTTCATTTATTTTTCCGCATTGGGTTTTATTGCGCAATGATTTTTTGAGTGTTTATTGTTTACACCTATTCACCCCCCTCTAGGTGTTTTTTCCCCTATTTAGATCCAATTACTTATAACCCAACAAGTGGTATCAGAGCGGGAATAGGGTTGTAAACAATGGTTGAAGGTGGAAACATCAATCGACCCCCTTTCTTTGATGGAACAAATTATGCGTACTGGAAAGTACGGATGAAAGCCTTTTTAATTTCCATCGACGAAAGGGTGTGGCAATCAATTGAATTAGGATGGTCTAATCCAACTGAAATTATAGATGATGTTCGCACCTTAAAACCTAGGTCGAAATGGACCAAGGAAGAGATAGATTCTTCTTCTTACAATGGCAAAGGAATTAATGCTCTATTTAATGCTTTGTCACAAACTGAGTTCTCTCGCGTCTCGGCATGTGAGACTGCGAAAGAAATCTGGGATGTTCTTCAAGTTACGCATGAGGGAACTAACCTTGTGAAGATTCAGAAACTGCAAATGCTTACGAGCAAGTTTGACTCTATCTCTATGGCAGAGAATGAATCTTTCACTGACTATTACACACGATTGCAAGACATCGTAAACTCATGTGCTAACTTGGGAGAGAAGATTCCAGAATTTAAAGTTGTAAGAAAAATTCTTAGAACTCTTCCTGAACGATTTCGCCCGAAGGTCGCAGCCATTGAAACAATTAAACACCCGGACGAAATGCGTGTAGAAGAATTAGTTGGTGCTTTACAAACTTATGAAATGACATTTCCTACTAACTATTCTTCTGGAAAGGCATCCTCTTCTAAGTCTTCAGGTTACGCATTGAAAACAACTAAAGAAGAAGACGCGGATTCATCCTCCTCGGACGATGACGAGAACCTATCTATGGAGGACTTTGAGAAGCAGCTCGCTCTCTTGACAAGGAAGTTTCGCCGCAACTTTCGAAGGGGTAATCCAAGCAAAACTCCATCCTTCGGAAAGTCGAAGAAAGGCAAGGGTTCTTCAAGCTTACAAGTCAAGAAAGCAAGAGAACTTCTCAAAGGATAAGAAAAGTTCAGAGGGACAAGTACAGTGCTTCAAATGTCGAGGCTACGGCCACATTGCAACGGAGTGTCCCAACAAGAATCCGGCAAAGAAGAAGGCGATGCAAGTCGTCACTTGGGATGACAACTCCACGTCAAATGAGTCATCCTCAAGTGATGAAGAAGACAACGCGACAGCATTCCACGCGTCCACCTCTTCACCCTTCATGTGCTTAATGGCAAGTACATCCGACTCACTGTCCAACTCCACTGTTGAAAAGATTGCAACGGACGATGAATCAGATGATTCGGAAGGTGAAGATTTTGCTCTAGCCTACCACAGACTTTTGAGGGATTCAAAGAAACTGGCTAAGCAAAACAAGGGGTTGAAAGGGAGATTGCAGGATCTCGAAGAAGAAGTAAAAAGGGTAACCTCTCTCTCAACCGATCTTGAAGTGGAAAGGGATAATCTGATTAAAACAAATGTTTCCCTTCAAGAGTCCAATGAGCAACTCGAGAAGAATTATATGGATATGGTGAACAAAGCGAATTACTTCTTGAAGCTCAACGGCGAGGCTCGACAGGAAAAATTGGAAATGACGAAGACCATTCGCCAACTGAAGGATGACTTAAAGAGATTTTCTTCTGGAAGGAGTAAGTTGGACAGGCTTCTTGGTCTTGGTCAAACAAATAAGTTCGGCCTCGGATACACTCAAACTGGAGACATTCCAAGTTCGAGTGGGACAGTATTTGTGCCTCAGTCGGTATCTCCTCCTCCGACACCGGAATTCACGACAAGCAACGACAACAAGCCTACTTCATCCTCCTCGGGATCGTCAAGATCTAAGGTATGTTTTCGTTGTGGCATTTCAGGGCACATAAGGAGAAATTGCAAGACGGAAGCCAAACGCACACCTCAAGCACCTCTTGCAATGACTACCAAAAGGCTATTCCTCGAAAATCAACTGCAATTCAATTGAAGGAAAAGAGCCTTGGTAGTCACCGCTCAAGACGACATCATCAAGGAGCAGCAATTCTTCAAGCAAGACGCTCTCACCTAGGAGATCAACTTCACGATCATTACCGACGCACTCCAAAAAGGTTTGGGTGCGCAAAGGTGAAATTTTCCCTTGTCTTGTTACTAATGTTTCCTTGCATGCATATGATAGTTCGTCTTGGTATCTGGATAGCGGGTGTTCCCGTCACATGACCGGTGACAAAAACTGTTTTCAAACATTTGAGAAAAACTCCGGAGGACTTGTTGTTTTCGGAGATGGTCGGTCTTCCAAAATTGTTGGAAAGGGAACGGTAGCTATTCCAGATGGCCCGGTTCTAAATAATGTGTTATTTGTTCATGGCCTTAAGACTAACCTCATAAGCATAAGTCAACTTTGTGATAGTGGTTATTCAGTTAATTTTTCATCTGATAAATGTACTGTAACTGACATAAACCATGCTTTCTTTTTAAAAGGGGTTAGATCAGAAAACAATTGTTATGTAGTTCCTCATAAGATTTCTGAAAAGTGTAACCTAGCATCTTTGAAAAATGAAACACTTTGGCATGAAAGGCTAGGTCACATAAACTTTAAGGAACTTGCTAGAATTTCGAACAAAGATGTGGTCAAGGGGGTTCCAAAACTTTCTTTTGAACAAAACATTGTGTGTGGCGGTTGCCAAAAGGAAAACAGTCTAGGACTGCACACAAGAACTTGAACCACATAGGTACAAAACGGCCTTTGGAACTTTTGCATATGGACTTAATGGGGCCAACTCGTCAACCATCTCTGGGAGGTAAATGGTATATTTTCTTATTGGTTGATGATTTTTCTAGATATACTTGGGTAGCATTTTTAAAAGAAAAAGCTGATACCTTTGATTCTTTTCTCGAAATCTGCCATCGTATTATGACTGAAAAGAATGATAGGATTACTCGAGTTAGAAGTGATAGAGGTGGGGAATTCATAAATTCCAAATTCATTGATTTTTGCACTTCTAACGGCATTAAACATGAATTCTCTGCACCTTATACACCTCAACAAAATGGTGTAGTCGAGCGCAAAAACAGGGTCGTACAGGAAATGGCACGTGTTATGCTTCACAGCCGGAACTTACCTTTTTATTTTTGGGCTGAAGCGGTGAACACTGCTGTTTATGTTATTAATCGCGTGTATTTGCGCCCGGGGACATTGAATACACCATATGAACTTTGGTTTTGTAGAAAACCTAACATCAAGTATTTTCGTATCTTTGGGAGTCGGTGTTTTATTTTGCGTGATCGCGAAAATCTTGGAAAATTTGACTCTCGAAGTGACGAAGGGATTTTCTTAGGTTATTCTACAAACAGCAGAGCATATCGAGTTTTTAACTTAGAATCTAAGACGATCGTAGAATCGATAAATGTTAAGGTAGATGAAGCTTTTCATTTTGAATCTGAAAAATCTACCCTCGATATCTCTCTTGATGATGATACACCTGCTAATGCATCTTCTTCTAACAATTCTTTCGATAATGATGTTGATGCATCTAACGGTTCTTCAAGTTCATCTGATGTGCAGGAATCATCTCGTGTACCTCCGTCTACTCCTCTACCTCAAACGTTACGCATCTCCAAGGATCATCCTGAATCGAACATCATTGGAGACCCACAAGAAGGAGTCAGAACACGGAGACAATTGGTTTGCGGATTTGCTTGCTACGTATCTCAAATCGAACCAAAGAACATCGATGAAGCTCTTCAAGATGACTACTGGATTAAAGCAATGCAGGAAGAGCTCCATCAATTCGAGCGAAACAAAGTCTGGGAATTAACGAAGCCTCCGAAGCAACACAATGTGATAGGTACCAAATGGATTTTCAAGAACAAGAAAAATGAAGATGGTACTATCATCAGGAACAAAGCAAGGTTAGTTGCTCAAGGCTACTCTCAAGTAGAAGGTATAGACTTTGATGAAACTTTCGCCCCTGTAGCTAGACTCGAGTCCATTCGTATCTTATTTGCGATAGCTTGTCATTTTAAAATCAAATTATTTCAAATGGACGTTAAGAGCGCCTTTTTAAATGGGTTTTTAAATGAGGAAGTTTATGTGGCTCAACCGAAAGGTTTTGTGGATCATAAACTACCTAACCATGTTTTTCGTCTGAAAAAGGCTCTTTACGGTCTGAAACAAGCACCGCGAGCATGGTACGAAAGGTTGACAAAGCACCTTTTGGAAAAGGGCTACACTCGAGGGGGAGCTGACAGGACTCTCTTTGTGAAGCATTATCAAAACAATTTCATAGTTGCTCAAATCTATGTCGATGACATTGTTTTTGGCGCAACAAGAGATAATGATGCTTCCAAATTCGCGGAGACCATGGAAAGCGAATTTGAGATGTCCATGATGGGCGAATTAACTTATTTTCTTGGATTACAAGTTAAACAAAACGATGAAGGTATTCACTTGTGTCAATCCAAGTATGCAATGGAGTTGGTCAGGAAATTTGATCTAGAAAATTCTAAGGATTTTCCAACTCCAATGGGAACTAGCCATAAGGGACTTGGAAGTGAATCACATAGTGAGAATGTAGACGAGAAACTGTATCGCAGTATGATTGGAAGTCTACTATATCTCACGGCTAGTCGCCCGGATATATCCTTCAGTGTTGGGATTTGCGCGAGATATCAATCAGCACCGAAGGAGGTTCACCTGAAAGCGGTGAAGCGGATCATCCGATATATCAAAGGTACAATCAGTTTCGGAATTTGGTATCCTATGGGAACAAGTTTGGATATTGTTGGATACTCAGATGCCGATTGGGCTGGATCAGTGGATGACCGGAAAAGCACGAGTGGTGCATGCTTCTATCTTGGCCATTGCCTTGTTGCATGGCACAGTAAAAAGCAGAATTGCATAGCACTCTCGACTGCCGAAGCGGAGTACATTTCTGCAGGAAGTTGTTCAACCCAATTGATTTGGATGAAAAGCGTGTTGAGCGATTTCCGGATTTCAGCAACTTCGGTAACCATTTTATGTGACAACACTAGTGCTATTAACATTTCAAAAAACCCTGTGTTGCACTCTAGAACAAAACATATTGAACTTAGATATCATTTTCTTAGAGAGCTAGTTGAATCAAATATTCTTCAACTGTCATACATTTCAACTGAGGATCAATTAGCTGATATCTTAACAAAACCTTTGGATCAAAAACGTTTTATTCACTTGCGTAAAGCAATTGGCATGCTTTCCTTGAAATAAACTCTTTTGAAACCTTTGCTTAGGTTAGGTTTTGTTTTTGTTTTTGTTTTGTTCTTTATCTATGTTTTTATACATAGTACATTAATTGAGCATAAACCATAATTGACTTTAATTGCATCCTTTTGTGCATTTAGAAATTTATTATGCTTTTGATATCATAATATTTCAATGTTGCAATGATCATTTACGTTCATTAAACCATCTTTTAAGTGATCAAAGTCAATTTCTCTCTCAATGATCTCTTGGTATAGTCATTATCATATTTGATTGCTTAGTCGAGTATGAATGCGAGATCAATTTTTGGTTGAATACCTTATATATTAAATAATTGATAGCCAATTGAGGGGGAGTCAAAGAAATGTAAAATGCTCAAAAGATGTGGAAAGAGTTACATCCCAATGAGGAGTGTGAAAACTACCACCACATGGAGAAAATGAAAGAAAGAAAAAGATACTCCATGAATGCAAAGCAAATTTTTGTTTTAAAAATATTGATGAAATGCATATTGAAATACTTGACTCAGTCGTATTTCATGGTTGGTATAAGGTGGGATTTTTGATAAAAGATGCTCAAAGAGCCACTCCTTCAACAGATTGTCTAGATATATTATCTAACTTATCTGGGATTTCAAACATCTATTGATCTTGGTATTTCATTTTCTTTACCAAAATTGATGATTTGATAAAGGCATTACACATAAGATCAGGATAGATGTGATTGAAGTTGTTCAACTTTAAGTGTTTTAATTTTCGTAAATTTTCGTTTCATTTTTGAGTATTTTTGATAGATTTTGCATAATCTATTTCTTGTTGTATGAAACGATGATTTTTGTTTAAAGTTGATATGCTAAAGTGCTTACATACTTTTTCTGGATTTTATGGAATTTTTCTAAAATTTTCTGGAGAAAAAGTTGAAGCCGATCCGGATCGGAGTAAGTGATCCGGATCCCGAACGCAGGATTCTTCCTGCGGGTAGCCGATCCGGATCACATTCTCGATCCGATCCGGATCACGGCTAGGGTTTTTATAAGAACAAAGAGGATTTGATTTCTTTTACCCTAATCTTTTGTTCTCAAGTCTCTAGAGCTTCTCTCTCTAGATTTCTTGCATCTTGGAGCTTCCAAACTCAAAGTTCTTCAATTCAAGTAAGTTTTGTTGATCAAATCTCGGTTTTTCACAGTTTTTATATTTTTTCATCAAACGTGAGTAGAAATCATGGATCTTTTTCGTTTGTGAATGGTTTTTGATCAAATTTCTTTTGAAATAAGAACTCTGGGTCGATTAGTTTTGCTTTTATGCTGGGTTTTTACCTGATTAACGAGTTTTTAGGCTTCGATTTCTAAAAATTCAGTTTTAGGGCATAAAAGAGGAATTTTTGTAAATCATGCGATTGATCTATTTTTAAAATTCTTTTTGCAAAACTAATTTGATTCCTAGCTTCTCTACATGATTATGATCGTTTGGGTACAATTTTTCAAATTTTTCAAAATTGACGATTTTTCATGTGTTCTTGAGTTGCTCTTCACAGGACTTCAACTTCTTAACGCACTGTGTTCAATGGGATTCTCGTGGTTCTTTCTTTTGTTAATCACTATGGTGCACACGAGTACATCTGTTAAAAAGGAACAGGATGATTCCACTCAAGAAAAGACTAAAGAAGCTGGGGAGGACAGCTCAGACTATGATGAGGAGGAATGGGATGAATTTTTCAAAGATGTTCAACGAAAAATTGATGAGGAGAACAGGAAATTTGTCAAAGGAAAAGACTTATGAAATCTACCTCAACAACTAAACAGTATACAAGACGGAAGAATGTCCAAAGAAGTGAAAGTCAGCGTAGTGGGCCCCTTACCAGAGCACGCTCACTTTCTGGGGTTCTACAAACTGAATCTCCATGGGTTAAGGGACTGGATGCACCATCTGCCTCTACACAGCATCCATCACACTCGAAGACACGGACTACAGACACAGAGGCTTTGGAATTAGTTCGCCAGGAACAACAAAGACTCTCTGCTGAACAAGAAAGAATATCGACAGAACTTCAGCAAATTTCCTCTCAGCACAAGAAGATCAAGAAAAAGTATTCAAATATTTCGAAAATGCTTAAGGGATTTTGAGCAAGCTGAGCTGTACCAGTTCAGACTCTTCAGACTAAGCAGCACCTTCTGTTCACTTTTTCTATGACCTTACTCTCTTGCAGTTCTCAGTTCTTCGGTTCTTAACATTTAGTTTCGATTTTTAGGACTTAGTTTTTGTTCTAACTTGTAGTTTAGTTCTCAGATGTGCATATTAATAGAACTTTTTAACTCTCCTTATATTTTGTAGCTTTTGCTACGTTTTTGGCTTTATTTGTGACAAAAAGGGGGAGAGAGTTTAAGAGAGAACTTGGACAATGCAACTTGAACAATGACGAAAATGTATGAATTGTGAATATCAAGGTAAGTATGATCTCAACTTCAACTTTGTTTGGTTTTTCTTTTGTTGATTGGTTGCATGTCCCTACTAACTATTCGACTAACTATTTGGGCATGTAATATGACTAACAAGTTGATGTTGGACTAACAGTTTGTGACATTTGGTTCTTGAATGCCTAGAAGATATGTTGGTTTTTAACTATGATTCTCTTACATATCTGAATTCTTCAAATGTCATGATGAGAATAAACTCTATCTCTGTACTTGGTTTTGTATGTTTCAATTCTTGAGGTATCTAACGCTTTTGTTTATCAAGAATGCTTTATGTGTGCAGAGAGTACAGAATTCTAAGTCTAGAGTCTGTTTTAGGAGTTTATCTCATGCTGTTAAATTTTTTTTGGATCTCCATTGTAAATTTTTGTTGTATGGTGATAGCAACAAAAATATCTTTTTGAATTTTCTTTTGTGGATTTGTGTTTTGTCACGAAACCGCCAAAGGGGGAGATTGTTACGGAATTTGAGTTGGCGTATTTCGTGAAAGTATTGAGTCTTGAAGATTGAAGATGAAAGAACTTTGGATCATATACCTCAATCTCAAGAAAGAAGAATTCAAAAGGATCAGGTATGTTTAACTAAAGATTTTTGGTGATCCGAATACTTCTTGTAGTGTAGAAACACCTGGAAGAATGTTTTATTGCATAAACATCAAAAACTGGACATGGGACATGTTCAGGATCCGGATCGGGCTCGGCAATCCGGATCCCGAAGGGTGTTCGTTCATACACTGTTTCAATCCGGATCGCAGCATTTCATGATCCGGATCCCGAACACTGGTTTTACCTTTTCACTTGCACGATCCGGATCAGGAATTGCAATCCGGATCCCGAACGTGATGTTTGGTGAAACTGTATGAACGATCCGGATCGGGGACTTCGATCCGGATCCCGAACTGGCATTTTTCTGGAAATCGTCTTTCTTGCTTCTGCGATCCGGATCGTCCAATTCCAATCCGGATCGCCGTGCGTAAAATCTCCAGAAAAGGCAGTTTTTGATCCCTATCTTCTTCCAATGGTTTCTAACCTATAAATAGGCCCTGTATTCATTTTCTAGGGCATCCACATTGAGCGGCACAAATAGAAAAAGATAGCCGAAAAGAAAAAATCCACATATAGAGAAGAAAGGAAATCAATAGAATTTATTCTATGTTTCTTCATCTATATTGATTGATTTGATTCTAGGTTTTCCATACTCACATTTTGAGTAGAATCAAATCAATGAATACTTAGATGGTATTTCCGATCTATTTCTAATCTAAGTATTCGGCGGATCATCACCACCCAAAACAAACAACGATTTACCCTAAATCGGCGCGTGGACTCGCGTGGCCTTGTGGATTCAAGGTGCAACTACGTTCGTGGATTCGAAGCGTAGTATTGGGTGAAGACCGTGGATTCGGTCGGACGTCGTGGACTCGACGTTGGACGCTGTGGACTCAGCGTTGGGCGCGGATCGTGGATTCGAGAAGCGTCGTGGAGCGAGCGGAGAAGATCTACTAGGAGCGTATGGTAAGAGGTTGAGTCGTCTGTGAGTACGTTATATCACCTTGTACGTGTTTCAATTCTAGTGGATTTCGCCGTGTTATCGGTCCCGTGGTTTTTTTACTCCGGTTTGGAGTTTTTCCACGTAAAAATCTTGCGTGTTCATTTATTTTTCCGCATTGGGTTTTATAGCGCAACGATTTTTGAGTGTTTATTGTTTACACCTATTCACCCCCCTCTAGGTGTTTTTTCTCCTATTTAGATCCAATTACTTATAACCCAACAAACTACGTGTTGGTGTAGTTCTCACACCCGCTGGGGGTTCCCCCCCTTCCTTTTTCCTCTCATTTGTTTTGCAGAGCCTTCTGCGGGTGTTGCTGATCCTTCTGTTGCCGATCGAGGCGAGGGAGTCGCGAGCTAGTTCCCTACCCGTCCTTGGAGTATAGTGGTACCCAATTTTTGGAGCTTTGTAATACAGTCTGCTGGATTATAGTAGATAGTTACTTTTGAGAGTTTTATTTTTGAGAGACTTATGTATTATGAGGTTCAGACTTGTACTATTTAGAGATGTTTTATCTTATTTCAATAGTATACTTTTCAGCTATGATATTTGTATAGTTGTAGTATTATCTTTTGCAGTTTAGACGCTTCTTCTATGCGGGGCTTCCCGTATGGGCGACGGATCTGTTAACGAGCCCGGGTCGCAGTTTCGACTCCGGGACGTGACAGATTAGAGTGGTATCAGAACTTAGGTTGTAGGTCATTGTGGACTAAGAAACCCTAGGCTTGTGGATGGACCTTAGGACGACTACGTGAGAGTTGTGACTTATAGCGAGAGTCCTGATTGAGCTTTATACCTCTCCCAAGGGACGGGATGTGTGATTGACATGTTTATTCTCCTAAGCGATTATGTTGGCTGCAGACAACATAATGCTATGGAATGGATGACATGTCTTAGACTTTCGCTGGATTGGGTCGAATGGTTGTTGTGTCCTGATGTTTGTTATTGTGCAGTGGACTACGATGCCCCTGAGACGTCGGGCAGTGAGGAGGGTTCATCCCACATCTGATCAAGAACCCGAGCAGCGGGAGGCAGAGCTATCAGAGCAGAGCGAGACCCAGGATTTATGGGCATAGATGGCACAGATGTCGGAGGCTGTCCAACGCTAGGGGAAGGCCATGGAACGTTTGATGCGCCTGTCGGAGCAGAGAGCATAGCCAGTTGCAGCACCGCCTGAGTGTCCTCCAGCACTTTCTTCCCATGCAGTGGCATCTCTAGCTGTACCGGTGGCACCGATTGAGCGAGCAACCCCCTCCGTGCCGACGAGTAGTGCCGAGGCACCGAGGCAGGGTGGATAGCTGATAGTAGATGAGCTTTGGGACATCATCGATTGATGAAGCCAGTCCCGGCAGTCTGATCCACCCCGATTCGCAGGATTGAGCTTGGGAATCGTGGGAGGCAGAGTCTTGGATCACGGCGATGAAGCGTGTGAGGTCCCGGAATTCCCCGCGTAGGAGTTGCCGATTGTTGGGCAACTTTTAGTGGCCGTTGGGAGTGTTTGTGCGCGTGTCGGGCCCAAGAAATGGATTTGTGATGCAATTTGGGATTTAGTTGCATCACTAGAGGCCTGTGTGATGTGTCGGTGGTGTTTGCGCACAATTTGGACACAAGTGTTGGACTTCGTGCTTAAAAGGAGACCCCGTGGGAATTTGGAGGACCCGTCGGGTGTTTGGAAGTGGTTTCGCGCGATTCAGATGTCAAAATTGGACTCCGGGCGAAGTTTGGATTAAAGTTTACCTCTCCGGTCGCCTTCGAGAATTTTTAGAGTTGGAATTTGACAAATCGGACTTTAAAAATGGACCCGGCGCGAAAATCGGATCGAGTGGGCATTCGGCAAATTTTCGGTTGAGAATTTGGAGAAATGGACATCGTTTTTGGATTCAGCGTGCGAAATCGCTAAGAATGGACTATTTATTTGTTGGTTTTGGAGTCCGGTAGGCGTGCGCGTTTTTCGAGGCGACGTGGCACGCAAACCGAGGCGAGGCGCGGCGCGGATCCCGAGGTTGCGCGGCGGCACACTTCCCGAGGCGCGCAGCAGGCGCGCTGACGCGCGCGGGGAACCGCGCTCCGGCGCGGAGCGCGCGGAGCCGCCACGTGGCGGGCCCCACTCGCGCCGCGCGGGCGCGGGGGCACGCGCTCCCGTGTCACGGGCGCGTGTCCCGCGCCTGGGTGGCGCGGTGTAACGCGCCCGTGTGGCGGGCGCGTTACAGCGCGCCACGTGGCGCGGGCGCGTGCGTGAACCCGGCGCACGCGCCACGGCTGTGGACCGTCCGGTTTGGGGCTCCCTGATTGGCCCGTGCCGTGGACCGGGGCCGTGGACCGGCCCGTGGACCACCTTCTCTCTCCCTCCTTTTTTCTTCTTCTTCTTCCTCCCCGCACCGCCATTTCTCCCTTTCTTTCTTTCTTCTGCACCCGAGAGCGAGAGGGAGTGAGGGAGGGGGTTGCGTGAGGTGCGGCGGCGCGTCGTGGACCTCGTTTTGCGTGCGAGGTCGCTCGGCGGAGCGTTTCGGCGTCGGCGGCGCAAACGGGTAGGTCCCGTGCGTTGGTTTTTCTGTATTTTTGTATAGTTTTTGGAGCGTTCTTTTAGACTGTTATTGACCCTCTTGCTCTTTTCTGTGTTGGGCACTGCGCACCGTTTTACGTGCGGACTCCGGCACTGTGCACCGTTTTGCGTGCGGACTCCGTTTGCGACCGGGCGAATTCTGGCACCGTGCACCGTTTTGCGTGCGGACTCCGTTTGTGCGCGCGAATTCTGGCACCGTGCACCGTTTTGCGTGCGGACTCCGGCACCGTGCACCGTTTTGCGTGCGGACTCCGTTTTGCGTGCGGATCCTGGCACCGTGCACTGTTTTGCGTGCGGACTCCGGCACCGTGCACCGTTTTGCGTGCGGACCCCGTTTGGGGTGCAGATTTCGAGCACCGTGCATCGTTTTGCGTGCGGACTCCGTTTGGCGTGCGAATTTCGGCACCGTGGCCCGTTTTGCGTGCGGATCGCGTGGAGGCCAATTGCAAGTGTCTACGAGCAATTGGTGGCTTATTGAGGTGGGTGGCCTTATCTCCAAGTTTATGGACTGTACAGTATTTCTACTGATGTAGGACTATGCATGATAGTTTATTTCATTGTGTAGCATGCTAGATTGTAGGAATTGTTATTCCTTTTAGTATCTGTTAATATAGTTATCTTGGAACTTGACCTAGCACCCCCGTCATATGTTGCATGTGTAACCAGACCAGTAGAAAACCCTCACTTGGGCTAGGGTTACTTATGCTTAGACATCCACACTATTCTTTCATTCCTGGACATAGTGTTATTCTCGCCCGGGTAGTGGGCCGAGAGGTCGGGACTTTCTTTTAGTGTGGGATGCTTTTGCACTCTTGCTTGGGAGCAGAGTGGAGTCTGGTAGTTGTAACGGGTTGCTTATTTGTGCGGGGAGCCGTTTGGGTAAACGGTAGTCCCGAAAGGTCTTGTTTCCCTTTTACGCTGTCGTGGGAGGGAGCCGTTGAGTAGACGGTAGTCCCGGACCGTCGAGTATCTTCCGGTCCGTATTGTTGGGAACCGTTGGGGTTGACGGTGGTCCCAGGTCGTTGAGTGTTGTCCGACCTGTTTTGTTACCCTGAGTTGTGGGTCGTCCCTGGCTGTGGAGTATCTCCAGCCAGTGAGCTTTGTGCTGCGAGCTGTTGGAGAGGCTAGTGTATCGTGTTTCGAGTTAGCCGATCAGCTGAGTCGTCGAGAGTGCTCCGACTGTTGTGCGAGATATTTGGGGATCTTGAGTCCTACCGTTCTGAGAGTGAGCGTGGATTTTGACTAGCCTGCATATGCCAATGTTTGATACTCCATGCCGCGCCGTTCTACTCAGTTGGAGTCGCGTCCTGAGATGCCGCTGTGGATACGATGTTTGGCCTGTTGAGGCAGTTTTCCGCAGTGGAGGCAACGATGGGCCTGTTGAGGCAGTTTTGCGCGAGGGATGAGTTAGTCGGACAGGACGCCCCACGTAAATCCCGTCCTCATGTGGATGTGTGGTAGTGGGCAGGGCGTTCCTAGTCGACAGGCGCAGGCTTGACTGGACCTTTGAGGTAGTCAGTTCGTTTGGATCGATTGAGCACCTTGGGTGAGAGCGGTCTCTTTTACTTTCATCTGTTCCACTTTTGCGTGACTAGATAGAGGCATGGTAGCTGTAGAGTAGTTCCAGCTTTTCTTGTTCCGATTTCATTGCATTATTATCTTTTGCCTCTAGTAGACTTAGTGGGCAGACCGTTGGGCTTGTTGACGGCACCCACTGAGAACTACTGTGGGAAGTAGTTCTCACACCCGTCGTGGTGTCTTTTCCCCAGGGACTTCTTCTTCTGTTCCTGTGCTCCTGTTGCTGATCCTTCTGACCGAGGCGAGGGAGTCGCGAGCTAGTTCCCTACCCGTCGTTGGAGTGTAGCTGTACCCCCTTCAGAGGAGAGCTCCAGTTGATTAGTTTACTACTTTTACCCTGTTGAGAGACCTTTGTTGTGAGGTATAGAGTTGTACTTTATTTTACAGTTTGAGAGACTGTTGTAGTGAGGATATTTTGTATCGATAGCTTGTACACTGACGTATTTACTGGAGATATCTCCCTTTTGAGTTTTGTATCAGAGGACTTTTTATACGATCGTATTTGGGAGATGGATATTGTATTATTTTCAGTTGTGCAGTGTTTGGATTTCAGTTTTTAGTAGTTTACTTTCAGCTCTCTGATATCTGTATACTGTAGATGTTTCTTTCTGCAGGTTAGACGCTTCGTCTGTACGGCAGTTTTCGTACAGATGGCGGATCTGTTAGCGAGCCCGGGTCGCAGTTTCGACCCCGGGGCGTGACAGATTAGAGTGGTATCAGAGCCTAGGTTGTAGGTCGTGGTGGACTTAGAAACCCTAGGCTTGTGGTGTAGTGGCCCTAGTTCCCATGCAGTATTTTTCCGATGGATCCACTGTTAGAACACCTAGTATTGGTGTCCCGGCCCACAGTGCATCAATTGGGGTGCTATTGGTGGACCCTGTGTGCTTTATTTACTGTTTTGGCCTTCGGCTGGGTTTGCCGAAGTTTCTGAAAAGATTTAGGCCAAACAGAGGCGTAGATGGATTCAGCACGGAAAAAAAAAAACGCTTGAAACCCTCGACATTATTTGCTTTATTTGGAGTCCGGAAACCATGCCCAAAAACGGACACCGGAAGTTTTTAGTGGAAAAGGTGCATGGGAGGGGACGTAGACCGCCGGGATGATCCACGTGGCAGGACTGGATTGGCCGGTCTGCGATGCGCGGTCCACAGGCAGCGCGGCGGGGTGCACAGACCCGGCGCACGGACACGTGGCGCCGCCTGACTGGCGGGCTCAGGGCGCGCGGTCTACTGGAGTGCGCGGCGGTGCATGGTAGGCGGGTGCCAGGTGGCAGCCCCGGGTTGGTCGGTGCACGCTGCGCGGTCCACGGAATTGCTGGGGAAGGCGTGGACCGGGTGCAGGGGACACGTGTCACCTCCTCATTGGAGGGTGCTGTGCTCGCGGTGCACGGAATCGCGCGCGGTCGGTGCCTCGGGAACCGTTCGACGTGCGACCCACGTCGCACGAACGGGCGCAGTCGCGCGGTCGGAGGGTCAGCCGGGGGACACGTGGCGCCCGCTCATTGGCGGGCGCTACCGCCTTACTGTGCCGCGGAGAGCGGACACGTGGCGGGCGGTGAGTGGCCCGCTTCGGTGTTCGCTGTTCGGGAGACACGTGGCGGCTTCCGAGGCGGGTCGGACGGATCTGGGATCCCGTCCGACAGCGTGTATCGGGCCGGGCCGCACTGTGCGCGCCCGAAAGTTTTGGGCCGGGCCGCACTGTGCGCGCCCGAAAACTTTCGGGCGCCCGAAAGTTGGGCCCGAGCCCAATAAGACTTGCTTTTTTTGGGCTTTTCTTTTGAAGCCTATAAATGGCTGTCTTGGGCTGGCATTACACTCTTTTTCAGAAGGTTTTAGCTCGAGAGTTCTTCATGAAAAATCCTCCTCTCCCTCTTGGTAACTCCTGGTGAAGTTTTGAAAACTCTGGAAGCCGTGACGACTGTGTTTTCTTACCTCGTAGTGCGGAGCGACGTTTTACAGTGTGAGGCCCTTACCGTCGCATTTCTTCCGGGAGACCTACAGAGCTACCCGACATCCGATTTCTGCGATTTTGCGGCAGTGGATTTCACGAGAGGTAAATCTTCGACTTTTCGTGTTGAGTGTTTGTCCAGATTTGGAGTTTTTTTGGCACGGATTTCGAGACATTACTGAGCCGCCTTTGTTGCAAGATTTCTGGACAGCACCCACTTCGCGGAATTTTATCTCCTCACTTCGGACATCGGAATTCGACGATTCAAGAGCCTATCGACATCTACACTTCGCGAGGATCGTCGTGATATTTTTATTGGAATTTGAAAATTTATTTTCAGGTAAAATTCGCGTGTGAACAGTAACTTGTTGCAGATTTTTGGAATAGTGATTTTATGTGTGATTTGGGTTGTTAATTGGTGAGGGTTTTGTTGTCTGTCCCAGGACATTTTCAGCACCACTCTGGTGCTCTTGGAGTAGTGGATCGGAGTTTTATCAGATTTCAGGGCTGTGTTATCTGTATCATCCTGGACAGTTAGCGTGTTCAGGTGGGTGATTCTGCTTGCAATAACTTTGGACTGCTCTCTAATTCTGCAATTAAATGCATGCATGATAGTATTGGGCAATATGAACTGTGCAAACTGTATGTTAGTACCACTGTTAATAATTGCTAAAATTGATAATCTTTTAGAACTCTTGCATCATATGAACCACAAATTGGAGAAAGACTGACTTAGCACATCTATTAGACATTGTATGTCATCCTCAGACAGCTACTATTGGATTTATGCCTTTACTGTAGTTTTCTCCCATGTCATTGTTACTTTTGTCATCTTGAGACATAGTGGTTTTCCCCTGAGTTGTGGGTTGGGAGGTTAGTAGCTTTGGATGCATTGTACTCGTGTCTGGGGACCGAGTAGAGTTGGCAGCAGTCTATAGTTATTCATCATTTGAGTTAGTGATATGTGGGACTGGGATCTTTGGGTGATGATCATAGCGACAGTGGGGACCCTTTTTTAGTGAGTGAGTCAGGGATTGGATATAGCCTGCAGGAGCATTCTTGAGATCGACAGAGATGCGCAGTTACTTTGCTCGGTGGGGTCGCTACCCCGAGTGCCACTCCGGAGTTGGGCTTGCTACTTCTTTCGCGGCTTGTCGATGTTGGTGTCCCCCTGACTGAGCCAGTTTTGGCAGTCATGGACATCGTCCCTCTGGCTGAGCCAGTTTTGGCAGCTATGGACGTACCTACAGCAGTAGGTAGGCGCAGGTTTGACTGGACCGTTTGGCAGTCAGTTTGATTGGTGTTTTGAGTCGAGTATCAGTAGGGGACATATTGGTCTTCGATCCTTTTTCCTCGAGCATATAGTTAGGGGCATAGTAGCAGTAGATGTTTTGACTTCCTGCTTCTTACTGCATTCCTTTTTTTTGTTACTTTTGCCCCTTGTAGACTTAGTGGGCAGGCCGTCGGGCTTGTTGGCGGCACCCACTGAGGACTACTGTGGGAGGTAGTTTCACACCCGTGTGGTGTCTTTCCCAGGACTGTTATGTTCCAGTTCCTGCGGTTGCGTTGCTGCTCCATCCCCTTCAGACTGAGGTAAGGGAATCGCGACGCCGGTAGATCTTTTTCCCTTCAGCAGTAGAGTGTGGTGAGAGGTACCCGATACATTTTTTGGTTGTGTTGTACTTTTGGTTTGAGTGACCATGTAGTGAGTATCGAGTTGTACTCTTCTGTTTTATTTTGAGAGTCTCCGGTATTTTGAGTGAGGCTTTATGTATATATATTGGTGGGACAGCTTTACT
>CM054934.1:23953337-24000401 GCA_029168755.2 Tillandsia fasciculata | reverse complement strand
TTATTTTACAGCTTGCATGCTGACTGAACATCTAGTGAGGCACACTATTTATTGCTACAACTATTGGGATTTTGAACATGTTTTCATTATTGTCCTTTTTGCATCCAGATGTTTGTGCTCAGGTATGAGCAGGGGTTTGGGATAGTGTAGTCGAGATTGCATTAGATTGTGGATTTGTGGGGTATTGCGGTGACCGCGGACAGTAGGCAGTTGACCAGATGTTTATCCTTGCATCAGATTGGGGTTGAGTCTGGTTTATTGCATCAGCTGGGGTTTGGGTTTCTATAGTGGATGGAGTTTCCCACTTTGATCATAGTCATGATCCAGTCCTGCTATATTGTGATACTTGTGAGACATGTGCTACAGAGATACTGTGATACTGATGACAGAGATACTTGTGATACTGATGACAGAGATACTTTACTCGTGTGGGTCGCTCCCCTCGAGTGCCACTCCGGAGTGTGCTTTCTCGGACCCAGCCTTGTGTGCCGGTCTGATACTGATTTTGGGATGCGAGCCGTGCGGGCCGATCCCGCGGTTTCGAGCCTTGTGTGCAGATTCCGCTGAGCAGGCAACACCAGTTGTTACTGGTATCTAGATTGGGTTTATTTGGACAGATACTATTTCTGATACATGCATACAGTTTTGACAGCATAGTAGTGGTAGTTTTCCTGTTTCAGCATCTTATGTATCGTACCACTTCCCCTTTTCCCTTTCGCCTCTAGTAGTCCTAGTGGGTGCGTCAGAGTTGAGGTTTTACCCACTAGGGGAGGCTACTGGTTTTCTGGTAGTTCTCACCCCCATTGTTATTTCTGTTCTTTCTTCTCCTTTATTTTGCAGAGTCATCTGCGGGAGCTGCTAGGCCATCGGCAGCTGATCGAGGTAAGGGGATCGCTGATTAGATAGATCTCCTGTGAGACTGAGAGCTATTAGACAGATATTATACCCTCCACTCAGACTGTGATATTCTCCTTTCATTTTGGGGTCTGGCGTTAGCCAGCTGGTTGTACTATTTTGGTGAGCTGGGAGATTATTGTACTTATTACAGTTTTATTTGTAGTCCCAGTCTGAGATACTATGTGGTTCTTCTATTTCAGCTCTGTATTATGCTCTTTTATTGTTAGATTATATCTGAGCAGGTTACCAGCGCTTCGTGTACGTGGAAAATTCCGTGTGCACGGCGGATCTGTAGACGAGCCCGGGTTCCGGGGCGTGACAGATTAAGTTGGTATCAGAGCTTAGGGATAGGTCAGTTGGGACTTAGGAAACCCTAGGCTTTGACAGACCCTAGGATGATAGGGCGTGAGAGACATGACATTTTGCGAAAGTCGTTGATTTATTTGTTTGACTCTTCTAGTAAGTGAAGAGAGACCGACATACCCAATTTCTGGTGAACAGCTATGTTGGCTGCAGACAACATAAAGTCACAGAAATAGGGGGATGTCTTTGACTTTCGCTAGATTGGGTCGTGTGGGGTTTTGTTTTGCTAATTTGTGGCTTCTGGTGACAGTATGTCGCCCCGTCGTCGTTTTTCCGCCAGGGATATTTCCACCCCTTCTGAGGAGCCCGAGCAGGCAGTATCTGCCGAACTGGGAGAACTGCGGGCCTTGGTGACCCAGTTGGTGGCGAGGAGCTTTCGACAGGACCAACGTTTGGAGCAGCTGTTGGCACAGAGGAGTGATCCGGCAGTCGGGGAGAGGACCAGGGCTTCTAAGCGGCATTTAGAGAGAAAACGCCCAGCACCGGATGTTAATGGACAGACCAGTTCTCGGAGACGGAGGCGGCAGTCGAGGCCTCAGCGGCATAGGCAGCAGCAGCAGCAGGTAAGGCAGCCTCAGCCTACATTTAGGTGCATTTTCTGCGAGGGTCAGCACACTTCAGGTGCTTGTGACTTGAGGTTCGGCCGCTGTTTCAAGTGTGGACAGCCCGGGCACATACGAGTTACGTGTCCTTCGGGGATAACTGTGGCACCTACCTCGGCGGTTGTTCCCACCACTTCCCAGCTACGACCGGGAGCTTCACCAACAGACCTTCAAGGGGATCAAGTTTCGTTCCCCCGCCCTTCTGGAGAGAAACAGCCGTTGTCGAGCAGTCAGGATGACTTAGCACTGGCGGAGGATTCTATTGTAGCTGATCGAGAGGAAGCAGGTATGATTTACTTTCTGGCATAAGGACTCGTCTATATAGGGGCATCTCTTTTATTTGTAAGAAGCGTACATCATTGCATAGGGTTAGGAATAGGACTCTCACCTTGTGCACGGTAGGTGTAGATTCCCGATTGCACTCTGCGTATGGAGAAGTGCTGTTAGTCCTGCCCGATCTAGATCGAGTCCTGGATTATGCCAGCAGACCTGTTGGTCTTGAGACAGTTAAGAGACTTTGATGTGGTTCTAGGGACGGACTGGCTGGCTCGGTATTTTGCGACTATTGATTGTGCCGCAAGAACCGTTACTTTTAGAGAGCCAGGCCAGGAGATGTTAGTATACCGGGGATGTTAGAGCGCTTTCTTTGCCTCTATGATTTCGACTTCCCGAGCAAGGCAAATGATCCGTCGAGGATGTGTAGCCTTTTTGGCTAGTGTCGTTGAGAGGCCTACGGCGGCGCCGGAACTCGAGGGTATCCCCATTGCCTGCGAGTTCCCGGATGTTTTCCCACCTGAGTTGACTAGCATGCCGCCAGATAGGGAAATTGAGTTCGTGATTGACGTAGTTCCAGGAACTGCGCCAATCTCAAAGGCTCCGTACCGGATGGCACCGGCTGAGCTACGAGAGCTTAAGGCGCAACTTCGGGATTTGATGGACAAGGGCTTTATTAGGCCGAGTGTGTCGCCTTGAGGAGCGCCGGTGCTATTCGTGAAGTAGGAAGATGGGTCGCTATAGAGAATTAAATAAAGTGACCATCAAGAACAAGTACCCTTTGCCGCGCATTGACGATCTTTTCGATCAGCTGCAAGGGTCTTGTGTCTTTTCCAAGATAGATTTGCAGTCCGGTTACCACTAGTTGAAGGTGAAGGCCGAAGATATTCCTAGACGGCATTTAGGTCACGGTACGGGCATTATGAGGTTATGCCTTTTGGACTGACTAATGCCCCTGCCGCATTCAGGAATTTAATGAACCGGATCTTTCGACCTTACTTAGATCGATTCGTAGTGGTATTCATTGATGATATCTTGGTCTACTCCCGAAGTGATGCCGAGCATGAGGAGCACTTAAGGATTGTGCTGCAACTTCTGCGAGAGAAGAAGTTGTATGCCAAGCTGGTAAAGTGCGAATTTTGGCTTCGGGAGGTAGTCTTCTAGGGCCAGGAGATTTCTGCCGCAGGAGTGGCATTGGACCCAGCAAAGATTGAGGCAGTCCGTGATTGGCCCCGACCGACGACGGTTCCTGAGGTACGTAGCTTTATGGGATTAGCTGGGTATTACCGTCGATTTGTGGAAGGCTTTGCGAAGCTCTCCACACCCCTCACTTGCTTGACGCGTAAGGGAGTGAAGTTTATCTGGAGTGAGGACTGTCAAAGGAGTTTTGAGGAGCTGAAGAATAGACTGATGACCGCTCCTATCCTTTCCCTTCCTGTTATGGGGAAAGGATATGTTGTGGAGACCCGGAACTTTGCAGGGCTTTTGCAGTGTGACCAGCAGCTTCTGGAAGCCTACGCGGCATGTCGGCGGTGTTCGTGTGCCAATTTGGATACAAGTGATGGACTCGGGGCTTAAAACGGATCATGTGGGTAACCGGAAGACCCCGTCGGATGTTTAGAAGTGCTTTCGCGCAAATCGGATATCAAACTTGGACTCGGCGCGAAATTCGGATTGAAAATACCTTTCCGGGAGCCTCCGGCAAATTTTAGGATTGGAATTTGGCAAAACGGACGCCGGATTTGGAATCAGCGCGCGAAAACGGTCAAGATGGGCTATTTACTTGTATTTTTCGGAGCTTGCTACAGTGTTTTTACTGTTCACGGCCGGAACAGTACCTCCGGCGATCGCCGGCGGCAGCGGGCAGCACCGGCGGGCGGCGGCGAGGCCTCGGGCAGGCGGAACAGCGGCGGCGCGCGGCGCGGGCAGGGGCGCGGGCAGCGCGCAGGGGCGCAGGCAGGCGCGCGGTCCACGGCGGCCGCCGTGCACCAGGGCGGTGCCACGTGGCGGATGGTGAGTGGAGGGCTCACAGTGCGCGGTCCTCGGAGTTTTTTCGGGTGCACGGTGGACCGATAGTAGACACGTGGCAGGATTTGTTTGGCTCGGTGTTGTGCTCCCGGTCCACGCAAGCCGTGGAGTTGGTGCCGTACGCGGGGCAGGTGACCGACCGTGCGCGGTCCACGGGCGGTGCACGGTGGTTGGGGCCACGTGGCGCGTCACCATTGGTGGGCTCACGTGCACCGGGCGCAGCGAAAATTTCCGGGACATGTTCGGTATTTTCGCAAATGATTTTTCTGGTTTTCCCTTAAGTTGCAACCCGAGGGCTCTTCAAGGGGGATTTTCGACCCCTTCGAGACCTCAGCTCGAAGGGGAGGTGAGAAGGAGATTTCTTCTCCTTCAAGTGAGGATTTCACCCGCCAAGTTTCAGGATTTTAGAAGGCTCGAATCCTGAGGTTCCCCATTTTACGGCGCGGTGCGACATTGCATTTTCTGTGTTCTTCTTCAGCGCAGCGACAGTGTTTTAGCTCCCCTGGTCTACCTCGAGCTCCTTCTTCTGTGATTTTTGCGCCGTTGGCTTCACGACAGGTAGGGCTTCATCTTTCATTTTGATTGCGCATTCTGATTTTAACTTCTTGGCACGGATCCCGAGGCATTAATGTGACCCCTTTTTCTGTGAGGATTGTGAGGACAGCATCGGAGTATTTTGGCCATATCTTCGCGCTCGAGCGTCAGACGGAGACTAGCTTGTACAACTTTTTCATCTACAGATCGCAAGGAACGCGCTCGTATTTTTCTTGGAATTTTATAAGATTTATTTCGAGGTGAAAATCACTGTTTTCTCAGTGTACTGTGTGCAGTCTTTTTCCGCAGTTTGTTGTTTGGATTACCACCTTGCCGAATTTATAACTTGTCTTACCGAACTCAGATTTGGACGTGCAAGCTACCGTTACGAAGCTATCGACACGAGGATCGCCGTGATATTTTCTGGGAATTTTCTGGGCACTTTCTGCAGGTGATAATTTAGCAGTTTTGGGACAGATGTTGTATGTGATTATAAGAGCAATATTTGGGAGCCTAAGTGTATTTAGTGGATTTTGTATTGTGCCAGGAGTGTTACAGGTGTGCTGAACTTGTTGGATCAAGGGATTGGAATTTTTGGTATTTTCAGCTGTACGATTTGGGACAGTCAGCACTTCAGGTGGGTGCCTTATTCTCGGAACCGGTGGACGGTTCTCTAAATTGTTATATATTAACATTGCATGCAAGTGTATGGTACAATGGCGGGGATTGATCGGTAAGTTTAACAATGAGGATTTTATGAAAATTGCAAGTGAATCGTTCATAGTATGACAATGGTATTAATCAAATATTCATGTTGATGATTAGTGGAAGCTTACCTAAGGCAAGGATACCATAGATGATTAATTATCATGCCATATTAGCACATAACCTTTTATGAGGCTGGTTTATGCATTGGGATAGGATTATGTAGTTATGTGCAGGTTCTACTCTGAGGAGCCATTATGGATTGAGGATTATGTACAGGTATGGTTATTGATAATTTTGGCATGAGGTTTATTTTTTTCTTTATTTTGCTTTGAGGATAAAAGCATGCTTGTATGGACACACAGCTAGGCCACCTTTTACTGCTACACTTTCATGTTGGAATATGACTTAGGAGAAACCATGTTTGTTCTTCTCCTTTCTTTCTAGATACTAGATTCGCGTTGCTCGGGTTCGAGCAGGGATTTGGGATAGTGTAGCTGGGGTCTCAGTGTCGGGGACAGGTTGTGCCGGATTGTGATAGGTTGTGGTTCATGGGGTATTGCGGCAGCCGCGGACATTGGGCGGTTGACCGGAGATCGTTTATGCATCAGATTGGGTATCAGGCTTCTCTAGTGGTTGGAGTTTTCCACTTATTGTTTCCAGTTATTTCAGTTGGGGATCGGGTTTCCCTTTTTGTGGAGGGTTTTTCCCACTTGATCTTGGTCTTGATCCAGTCCTGCTATACAGTGATACTTGATACTGTGATATTTGATGCAGTGATGCGTGATACAGTGATACTTTACTCGTGTGGGTCGCTCCCCTCGAGTGCCACTCCGGAGTAGGCTTTCCACGGTGCAGAGCGCCGGGCACCATGCTGGGTTCTTGAGTTCGACAGCAGAGGCTTTCCACGGTGCAGAGCGCCGGGCACCATGCTGGGTTCTTGAGTTCGACAGCAGAGCAGGCAGTACCAGTGTTTACTGGTGACATCAGATTGGGTTTATTACAGATATTTACTTTATTGTTGCACTCGTGTCAGGGGGACTGAGTGGAGTCTAGCGGCTATGTGTAGACCAGTGCTAGTGTTGTCGGGAACCGTTTGGGGATTGACGGTGGTCCCGTGGTCGTTGTGAGTTCGTTGACCATTGTGTGAGAGGTTGTTCATCTGGAGTCTATCCGTTCTGTGAGAGAGGGCATGGATTTTGACTATGGCCTGCATGAGCCACTACTCGATAGCGAGTTAGTCCGTTTGGACGCCCTACGTAATTCCTGCCCGTCAGCGGGAGGTGGTTGTAGGTGGGCGCAGGTTTGACTGGACCCCATGTGACAGTCAGCTCGATTGGGTCGATTGAGTACCTCGTGTGCGAGTGTTGCATATCTTTATCAGAGTTTTCCCCATTTGAGCATTTTGATAGAGGCATGGTAGCTGTAGAGTGTTTCCAGCTTCTTCTTTCAGTTCTACTGCATTAGTTATCTTTTGCCTCTAGTAGTCTTGGTGGGCAGATCGTCGGGCCTAGTGGCGATACCCACTGAGAACTCCCTTTTTGCGTAGTTCTCACGCCCGTTGGGGGTTTTCCCCTTTTTGTCCTTTCTCTCCTTTGTTTTGCAGAGTCTTGGCGGGTGTTGCCGTTCTGTGGTTGCTGTTCGTGGTGAGGGAGTAGCGAGCTAGATCCAGACCCATCTTTGGAGAGTAGCGGTACCCCCCCCCCCCCCTTTTTGAGAAGATCTTCAGTTTAGTTGGTAGATTGGTTTTTATTTCCTCTTTTGAGAGACTGATGTAGTGAGGATATGATGTATTGAGAGCTTGTACACTGATATTGTATTGAGATATCTCCCTGTTGAGTTATGAGTTTTGTACTCGAGGTTATTGTATGATTATCTTTTGGGAGATGGACCTTGTGTTTTATCTTCAGTTGTACAGTGGTTGATTTTTATTTCTATAGCAGTTTTATCTTTTAGCTCTGATATCTGTTTAGCTGTAGCTCTTTTTGCAGGTAGGACGCTTCGCCTATGCGGGTTTGGCATAGGTGGCGGATCTGTTGGCGAACCCGGGTCGCAGTTTCGACCCCGGGGCGTGACAGATTAAGTTGGTATCAGAGCTTAGGGATAGGTCAGTTGGGACTTAGGAAACCCTAGGCTTGTGGCGGACCCTAGGACGTTAGGGTGTGAGAGACGCGACATTTTGCGAAAGTCGGTGATTTGGTTTTGACTCTTCCTGTGAGTGAAGAGGGATCGACATACCCTATTTTTGTGGGACAGTTATGTTGGCTGCAGACAACATAAAGTTACAAAAATAGGGGGATGTCTTTGACTTTCGCTAGATTGGGTCGAGTGTTTGGGATGTGCTGATTTACGGTTTGTCGTGGCGAGCGGTGTCTCCCCGACGTTGGGCCCTGACCCGGTGCACTTTGGTGCAGCAGTTGGGTCTGAGCTTGTTGTTTCGGGCCGGATACCCGATTGGAGTCAGAGAGCTCCGGACCCAGGTGACAGGATTGTCAGAGGCTTTTCAGCGGCAGAGTGAGCGAGCATCTGGTTTTGTGACACAGTTGTCGGAGCAGCGGGCAGCTCGACAGTGCTTCCTTCTGAGACCACCCGATTACAGTATCCTCATGGGCGGGGATTTCTGTGGTAGTGATGGAGTAAGTAGCCCCTTCGTGCCGATGTTTAGTGCCGAGGCGCCGAGACAGGGTGGATAGTTGACAGCTGATGAGTTATGGGACACCATTGATCAGTTGAGCCAGTTTCGGCAGATAAACCACCCCGATTCTTAGGATTAAGTTTGGAGCCTCTTGGGGTAGAATCGTGGCTGGTGGTGATGGAGAGACTACTTGGAAGCCTCTTTGTGTCAAAAGGTTACGCAGTTATCGAACTGCGCGCTCTTTGATTTGGGGGACAAGGCGCATAGGATGTCCGTGACTGAGAGTGGATTGCGCCAGGATACCTTTTCGTTTATTCGGACCCTCTTTTGCAAGTTTTGGACTTTGGGATGCCTCGATGGAGTAGGCATTGTGTATGGAGCGTAGTGTTGCAGTTCCTTTGGATGGGGGTCTGTCGCCAGAGGCGAGTCTTGGATAGAGGCGCTTGGCGCTAGGTGTTGGAGGATAGATCGGCCGGCGGAGACATTTTCGTTTTCCCTTCCTGGTTGGTGGATATCCTCGTGGATGGATTATGTAAAGCTTACCCCAGGGGGATGTTACCCTGTGTTTTGATAATTGGCATGTTTGGGGTGCAATAGACGTGATTGAGGGGTGAGCTTAGTAAGGATAATTGTATAAGGAATTGCATGAATCAATTGTGCTTGGTCTTATGACGATGATATCCTGGTGGATTTTTGAGACATCAGGGGTTGGGTGGACCCCGATGACAGCAACAGCCTTTGATCAGAAGGGTGCAGCGGCAGCGTGGATTGGCTGTCAGCGAGAGACCACATTCGGCACCTCAGGTGAGCATGGACAGAGGTCGTGCCCCCTTTGTGATTGGTCTAGATATTTTGGCAGGCTGAGCGACGACCACTTGCATCGAGCGGATGAATTTGTGCCGCCCGGTTGGAGGGCGTCACGGTAGTGGATTGAGTTGTCGCAGGTATGATTTCATCACAGCAGTCGGAGTTAGAGCATGTAGTATTCCTGCATGGACTAAAGGTAGAGTTGTTACCACATGCACTTGAGGTACAGGTTATGATTGGTATGGTGCAAGTGGAGAAGGCTTGGGGATTATGTCCAGTGCAGTAGAGGCCATGAGTTATGCCGGCAGACATATTGGTGTCTGTGGCAGCTTAGTGTTTAACCCAGTGCTTGGGATTGGTTGGCGTAGTGCCACAGGATGTTTGACTGCTGGGGGAAAAGGACTTTGATTTTCTGCGAGGCAGACAATAAAAGGCCTGTTTATTGAGACTGTTTGAGCACACAGGTTACAGCGACAGTGTGGGAGGTGCCTACGGCGGCAGCGGGACTTAAGGATATCCCTATTGCCCATGAAATTCCGGGTGTGAGACCACCTAAGCCGATGATTATGCCGCCCGAAAGGGAAATTAAGATTGTGGTTGACGTAGTTCTGGAAACCGCGCCAACTTCATTGCACCTCATTGGATATCGCCTATAGAGCTGCGAGAGTTGATGTCTTAGGTGCGTGGATTTGATGGATAGAGGGTCTGTTTGACCTAGTGTCATGTCGTTGATATACGACGGTGAGAGCCCTTTGTGATTGGAGCCCAGTCAGGTCCAGGTATTATTTAGGGCCTTTTGATGGAGTTCTGCCCCGGCAGTTGATCGATTATGATGCCTGCACCAGTTTAGATGTACAGCTGAGTATTTCGCCAAGATGGCGTTCAAGAGACGCTAGGGGCATTGTGAGTACAGTAAAGCCAATGGAATGACTAATGCCCTGTTGCCTTTAAGATTGAGGAACTCTGTTTTCCACTGGGACTTGAACGGATTGATAGCGGCATTCTCTAGGGATATTTTGGCTTTACCCCCTTCCCGAATGATTTTGAGCTTGTGGAGCATTTGTAGATGCTGTGGCAAGGTCTGTGAGGAAGAAGCTTTATGCCAAGTCGTTGCGGTACAAGTTTTAGCTTCGAGAGCATGTCTTCCTAGATTGCCTATTCTAGTCATAGGGGCGACTGTGGAAATCCGGCCAAAATGGATGTTATTTAAGACTGGCTGAGATCGACGATTATTGTTGGGGTGAGGAGCTTTTGGACCGGATAGTGCTAGCAGAGCCTGACGATCAGATGACAAGTTTGGTACCAGCGCCGATTTTAACCTAGTCAGTGGTGGGAGATGGATTTGTGAGTTATAGTGATACCTCCCATAGTGGCTGTAGAGCTACCATTGGATTTTGTTGAGCATCCTGTATCACCCCGACAGGGCCACTGTGGTGGCGGATACCTGGAGTAGAAGAGCTTTTGGGAGTTGAGTTTGACGGTTCCATAGCTGGCGCTGTGTGGGGCCATTCTGGTGTACAGGGTTTGAGTTTGTGTCCTAGTGGATCCCTTTTGATGAGAGGCTGCGGCTGAGCAATCCAATTGGGTGGTTGAGTTTTGAGGGCGACCGAGTGTGAACCCCTGCTTGTTTGGGCCCCTTTTCTGTGCAGGTGTTGTGTGAATGTGTTTCGGGTCGCTTTGGTTGAGTTGGCTCTTGGGAGTGATTCTTGAGCATGTTGCTCGGGCTGTTCGTTCCTTTCCCCAGTCTTTTGTTGGAGTTTTTGAGGTTTTTCTGCGTCTCAGCTCAGGAGTGTTATGCTTTGGATCCCTCGCCCGTGATTGACTCGTTCCTTTTGAGGTCTTTGAGAGTTCGGAGTACGAGGGACGTCCGTTGCGAATTCCGGCTTGTGAGGTGAGGGAATTGCGCAATCGGGCTATGCCGTTTTGGTTGTTGCTGTTGTTGCTGCTGTGGAGTAATCACGGGGAGTGATTGGTGACTTGGAAGCTGGAGACGGCGGTGTTGAGTATTGACCCCTGGTTTCTGGGACTCCTTGAGAGTTGCTTTAGTTTCGAGGACGAAACTTTCTTTTAGTGGGGGAGGATGTGGAGACCCGGAACTTTGCAGGGCTTTTGCAGTGTGACCAGCAGCTTCTGGAAGCCTACGCGGCATGTCGGCGGTGTTCGTGTGCCAATTTGGACACAAGTGATGGACTCGGGGCTTAAAACGGATCATGTGGGTAACCGGAAGACCCCGTCGGATGTTTAGAAGTGCTTTCGCGCAAATCGGATATCAAACTTGGACTCGGCGCGAAATTCGGATTGAAAATACCTTTTCGGGAGCCTCCGGCAAATTTTAGGATTGGAATTTGGCAAAACGGACACCGGATTTGGAATCAGCGCGCGAAAACGGTCAAGATGGGCTATTTACTTGTATTTTTCGGAGCTTGCTACAGTGTTTTTACTGTTCACGGCCGGAACAGTACCTCCGGCGATCGCCGGCGGCAGCGGGCAGCACCGGCGGGCGGCGGCGCGGCCTCGGGCAGGCGGAACAGCGGCGGCGCGCGGCGCGGGCAGGGGCGCGGGCAGCGCGCAGGGGCGCAGGCAGGCGCGCGGTCCACGGCGGCCGCCGTGCACCAGGGCGGTGCCACGTGGCGGATGGTGAGTGGAGGGCTCACAGTGCGCGGTCCTCGGAGTTTTTTCGGGTGCACGGTGGACCGATAGTAGACACGTGGCAGGATTTGTTTGGCTCGGTGTTGTGCTCCCGGTCCACGCAAGCCGTGGAGTTGGTGCCGTACGCGGGGCAGGTGACCGACCGTGCGCGGTCCACGGGCGGTGCACGGTGGTTGGGGCCACGTGGCGCGTCACCATTGGTGGGCTCACGTGCACCGGGCGCAGCGAAAATTTCCGGGACATGTTCGGTATTTTCGCAAATGATTTTTCTGGTTTTCCCTTAAGTTGCAACCCGAGGGCTCTTCAAGGGGGATTTTCGACCCCTTCGAGACCTCAGCTCGAAGGGGAGGTGAGAAGGAGATTTCTTCTCCTTCAAGTGAGGATTTCACCCGCCAAGTTTCAGGATTTTAGAAGGCTCGAATCCCGAGGTTCCCTATTTTACGGCGTGGTGCGACATTGCATTTTCTGTGTTCTTCTTCAGCGCAGCGACAGTGTTTTAGCTCCCCTGGTCTACCTCGAGCTCCTTCTTCTGTGATTTTTGCGCCGTTGGCTTCACGACAGGTAGGGCTTCATCTTTCATTTCGATTACGCATTCTGATTTTAACTCCTTGGCATGGATCCCGAGGCATTAATGTGACCCCTTTTTCTGTGAGGATTGTGAGGACAGCATCGGAGTATTTTGGCCATATCTTCGCGCTCGAGCGTCAGACGGAGACTAGCTTGTACAACTTTTTCATCTACAGATCGCAAGGAACGCGCTCGTATTTTTCTTGGAATTTTATAAGATTTATTTCGAGGTGAAAATCACTGTTTTCTCAGTGTACTGTGTGCAGTCTTTTTCCGCAGTTTGTTGTTTGGATTACCACCTTGCCGAATTTATAACTTGTCTTACCGAACTCAGATTTGGACGTGCAAGCTACCGTTGCGAAGCTATCGACACGAGGATCGCCGTGATATTTTTCTGGGAATTTTCTGGGCACTTTCTGCAGGTGATAATTTAGCAGTTTTGGGACAGATGTTGTATGTGATTATAAGAGCAATATTTGGGAGCCTAAGTGTATTTAGTGGATTTTGTATTGTGCCAGGAGTGTTACAGGTGTGCTGAACTTGTTGGATCAAGGGATTGGAATTTTTGGTATTTTCAGCTGTACGATTTGGGACAGTCAGCACTTCAGGTGGGTGCCTTATTCTCGGAACCGGTGGACGGTTCTCTAAATTGTTATATATTAACATTGCATGCAAGTGTATGGTACAATGGCGGGGATTGATCGGTAAGTTTAACAATGAGGATTTTATGAAAATTGCAAGTGAATCGTTCATAGTATGACAATGGTATTAATCAAATATTCATGTTGATGATTAGTGGAAGCTTACCTAAGGCAAGGATACCATAGATGATTAATTATCATGCCATATTAGCACATAACCTTTTATGAGGCTGGTTTATGCATTGGGATAGGATTATGTAGTTATGTGCAGGTTCTACTCTGAGGAGCCATTATGGATTGAGGATTATGTACAGGTATGGTTATTGATAATTTTGGCATGAGGTTTATTTTTTTCTTTATTTTGCTTTGAGGATAAAAGCATGCTTGTATGGACACACAGCTAGGCCACCTTTTACTGCTACACTTTCATGTTGGAATATGACTTAGGAGAAACCATGTTTGTTCTTCTCCTTTCTTTCTAGATACTAGATTCGCGTTGCTCGGGTTCGAGCAGGGATTTGGGATAGTGTAGCTGGGGTCTCAGTGTCGGGGACAGGTTGTGCCGGATTGTGATAGGTTGTGGTTCATGGGGTATTGCGGCAGCCGCGGACATTGGGCGGTTGACCGGAGATCGTTTATGCATCAGATTGGGTATCAGGTTTCTCTAGTGGTTGGAGTTTTCCACTTATTGTTTCCAGTTATTTCAGTTGGGGATCGGGTTTCCCTTTTTGTGGAGGGTTTTTTCCCACTTGATCTTGGTCTTGATCCAGTCCTGCTATACAGTGATACTTGATACTGTGATATTTGATGCAGTGATGCGTGATACAGTGATACTTTACTCGTGTGGGTCGCTCCCCTCGAGTGCCACTCCGGAGTAGGCTTTCCACGGTGCAGAGCGCCGGGCACCATGCTGGGTTCTTGAGTTCGACAGCAGAGTAGGCTTTCCACGGTGCAGAGCGCCGGGCACCATGCTGGGTTCTTGAGTTCGACAGCAGAGCAGGCAGTACCAGTGTTTACTGGTGACATCAGATTGGGTTTATTACAGATATTTACTTTATTGTTGCACTCGTGTCAGGGGGACTGAGTGGAGTCTAGCGGCTATGTGTAGACCAGTGCTAGTGTTGTCGGGAACCGTTTGGGGATTGACGGTGGTCCCGTGGTCGTTGTGAGTTCGTTGACCATTGTGTGAGAGGTTGTTCATCTGGAGTCTATCCGTTCTGTGAGAGAGGGCATGGATTTTGACTATGGCCTGCATGAGCCACTACTCGATAGCGAGTTAGTCCGTTTGGACGCCCTACGTAATTCCTGCCCGTCAGCGGGAGGTGGTTGTAGGTGGGCGCAGGTTTGACTGGACCCCATGTGACAGTCAGCTCGATTGGGTCGATTGAGTACCTCGTGTGCGAGTGTTGCATATCTTTATCAGAGTTTTCCCCATTTGAGCATTTTGATAGAGGCATGGTAGCTGTAGAGTGTTTCCAGCTTCTTCTTTCAGTTTTACTGCATTAGTTATCTTTTGCCTCTAGTAGTCTTGGTGGGCAGATCGTCGGGCCTAGTGGCTATACCCACTGAGAACTCCCTTTTTGCGTAGTTCTCACGCCCGTTGGGGGTTTTCCCCCTTTTGTCCTTTCTCTCCTTTGTTTTGCAGAGTCTTGGCGGGTGTTGCCGTTCTGTGGTTGCTGTTCGTGGTGAGGGAGTAGCGAGCTAGATCCAGACCCATCTTTGGAGAGTAGCGGTACCCCCCCCCTTTTTGAGGAGATCTTCAGTTTAGTTGGTAGATTGGTTTTTATTTCCTCTTTTGAGAGACTGATGTAGTGAGGATATGATGTATTGAGAGCTTGTACACTGATATTGTATTGAGATATCTCCCTGTTGAGTTATGAGTTTTGTACTCGAGGTTATTGTATGATTATCTTTTGGGAGATGGACCTTGTGTTTTATCTTCAGTTGTACAGTGGTTGATTTTTATTTCTACAGCAGTTTTATCTTTTAGCTCTGATATCTGTTTAGCTGTAGCTCTTTTTGCAGGTAGGACGCTTCGCCTATGCGGGTTTGGCATAGGTGGCGGATCTGTTGGCGAACCCGGGTCGCAGTTTCGACCCCGGGGCGTGACATATGTGATCTACAGCGACGCATCACACAGTGGATTTGGCTGTGTGTTGATGCAAGAAGGGAGGGTAATTGCTTATGCACCAAGGCAACTCAAGGATTACGAGAAGAATTACCCTACCCATGACTTGGAGCTCGCTGCTGTAGTGTTTACACTGAAGCTTTGGCGTCATTACCTTTATAGAGAACACTGTGAAATCTACACTGACCATAAAAGCCTTAAGTACCGGTTCACGCAAAAGGAGCTGAATTTGAGGCAACGTAGGTGGTTAGAGCTATTAAAAGATTATGATGTAGATATTCTCTACCACCCAGGCAAGGCTAATGTGGTCGCTGATGCCTTGAGTAGGAGAGCGGTGCAAAGTTTGTCTATGTTAATCACAGACCAAGCACCGCTATTAGAGGAGATGAGACGACTCGAGATAGAGGTTGTGTCCCCTGGGGTCACTACTAGACGGACATCTTTAGTCTTGCAGCCCACTCTGCTGGATAAGATCAGGGAGAAACAGAGTGAGGACCCCCACTTTACCGAGATTAAAGGTCAGATTCCAAATGATCAGTCAAGGGACTTTATAGTGGATGCCTCGGGAGTACTGAGATACAGGAACCGAGCATGTGTGCCAGTGGATGCGGAGATTAGAGAGCAGATATTGCGAGAGGCCCATTATACACCTTACACCCTACATCCTGGTGGGACTAAGATGTATAAGGACCTCAAGGCACACTTTTGGTGGAATGGCATCGGGAGATTTGTGGCTCAGTGTTTAACTTGTCAGCAAGTGAAAGCTGAGCATCGAGTGCCAGCTGGCAAATTACAGAGTCTCCCAATTCTCCAATAGAAATGGGACCACATTACAATGGATTTCGTGGTCGGACTTCCCAGGGCACAGGGAGGAGCAGACGCTATCTGGGTAGTCGTGGATCGACTTACCAAGTCGGCGCACTTTCTGCCCATGCAGACTACGTGGCCATTGAGCGACTAGCCCAGTTATATCTAGATGAGATAGTGAGATTACATGGAGTACCCGCCTCCATTGTTTCAGATAGAGACCCGAGGTTTGCTTTGCGATTCTGGAGGAATTTGCAGACAGCCTTGGGGACTCAGCTCAGGTTCAGTACAGCTTTTCATCCGCAGACTGATGGGCAGTCAGAGCGGACTGATACAAATCCTGGAGGACATGCTTAGGGCTTGCACTTATCTTTAGCTGAGTTCGCGTACAACAATAGCTTTCAAGCGAGCATTCAGATGGCTCCGTTTGAAGCATTGTATGGACGCAAGTGTCGATCACCACTTTATTAGAGTGACGTAGGCGAGAGGCGGACCTTGGGACCAGATGTCTTGATAGAGGCAGAAGAGAAGGTCCGAGTGATTCGACAGCATCTTCAGACCGCCCAGAGCCGACAAAGGAGTTATGCCGATGTTCGGCGACGAGACCTAGAATTTCAAGTTAGAGATCATGTATTCCTAAAAGTCTTGCCGTCCAAAGGAATCAGGAGATTCGGCATTCGCGGGAAACTTAGCCCCGATATATTGGACCCTTTGAGGTATTAGAATGTATCGGGCCAGTTGCGTACCGACTTGCACTTGCTGGTGTATTTCACGTATCTACTCTGAAGAAGTATGTCTTCGACCCATCGCACGTCATCGACTTCACACCGCTTGAGATCAACGAGGATTTGAGGTATGAGGAGCGCCCACTGCGAATTCTGGATCGAGAGGTGAGAATTGCGCAATCGGGCCATTCCCTATGTAGCAATCATGACAAGCGCGAGGCTACATGGGAGCTCGAGTCGGAGATGAAGGATGCTCACCCCTACTTATTCGAGACATCGGACTGAGGAGTATTGTTTAGTCTCGTTTCGAGGACGAAACTCTTTTAGTGGGGGAGGATGTGATGATCCGGACTCCCGCAGGAACTGTGCAACATTAAACAGTGACTGTGGGGAGCTTATTCGGTGAAACAGAGCTTGTAGAATTGAAATTGGACATTTAATATAGACTCTGCGCGAAAATCGGAGCAAATGGGATTTTTCGGGAGCTTTCGGCAAAATTTCGGATGAGAATTTGGCGAAACGGACGGCGGATTTGGACTCAGCGCGCGAAAACGATCGAAATGGTATATTCACTTATTTTTTTCGGCACCTTGGTACTGTTCACCGGAACAGTAACCGGCCGGCCGGAATTACTGTTCCGGCTACCGGCGAGCGGCGGCGCACGGCGGCAGGCAGCGGCAGAGTGCGGAGGCGCGCGGCGCGGGCAGGGCAAGGGTGCGCGGTCCATGGGCCTGGCGTGCACCGGGAGCACCGAATACTCCCCGTGCCACGTGGCGGCTCCCGATTGGCTGGCCGGCTTCTAGAAGCACGTGGGGAGGCGACACGTGGCAGCACCCCGTTGGCCGACATTTTCCGGAAGACCCGGAGCGCGGAGCAGGCACGTGCACCACGTGGACACGTGGCGATTTCTGATTGGCCCTTGCACCGGCTGTTTCCTGTTTGTGGACACGTGGCGCGTTTTGGTTGGCCAATTTCGGTGTTTCCTGTTAGGATCCGCATCCCGTGTGGGAATATTCCCTTTGGCCCATTATATAAGAGGTCCCCCACCCCCTCTCTTTGCACCTCGGGTTGCGAGCCTTAGAGAGAGAATCAGAGAAAGTGTTCTATACGAAAGTTTTTCCTCTCTCTCTCCTCTCTCTCTCTCTACAATCTCAGAATTTTAGGAGTTACAGATAGTGAGATATCTGCGACGCGGCGCACTGCGACGATTTTCTTTTTAGGCCCATTTCCCGTCGCAGTTCCGTCGAAAATTCACTGCGGGCTAACCGGGTGGAATTTTTGGACGATTTTTGCGGCAGCGCGACCGTAAGAGGTAGGGCTTCGATTTCCGTGTTGATCATTTTGCTCCATTTCGTACTTTTGGCACGATTCCCGAGTCCTCTTTGACCCCCCTTTTTGCTGTGGAAATTTCTGGACAGCACCGACTTCTCCGATTTTTATCTTGGCGTAGGAGCATCAGATCGAGGCGTTTAAAGAGTCGATTTTGATCTACTCTTCGCGAGGAACGCAACCGTGATTTTTCTGGGATTTTAGGAGCTCATTTTAGAGGTGAAAAACTCCTCTTTTCCCGTGCTGTTTGAAAAACAGCAAATATTGTGCTTTTGGGGATTTGTATTTACAACGGTTCATTGATTTGCAGGAATTGAGGACTGTGGACAACCAGGAGACTACCTGGGGTGTGGTTTGAGCTGTTCGAGGTGGGCGGTTGTTGCTTACCTCATTTTTGACAAGCTCACTGGGATTACTAGAAATCCCCTAAAATAATGACAATTGATGAGAACCATTGGGACAAACTAACAAGACAAACTAACAGGACAACTAACAGGACAATTGATGAGAACTATTGGGACATACTAATATGACAATTAATGAGAACTATTGGGACGAACTAATATGACAATTAATGAGAACTATTGGGACGAACTAATATGACAATTGATGAGAACTATTGGGACAACTAATATGACAATTAACTATGACAAAATGTGACAATTGATGAGAACCGCTGGGACGAACTCCCCTAAAAATTAATATAACCCCACAGATGATATGATGACTTATATTGGGACACTGTGATTGAGACAAAGGCTATAATCTCGCATGCAAATGACTTTTATTCAGTAAATCAATCTTTTTAAATCTTTGACATTATTTTACAGCTTGCATGCATGCCTGGACATCTAGTAAGGCCACTATTTATTGCTACACTATCATATTGGGATTTGAACATGTTTCATTGTTGTCCTTTGCATCCAGATGTTTGTTGCTCAAGTATGAGCAGGGGTTTGGGATAGTGTAGTCGAGATTGCATTAGATTGTGGACTTGTGGGGTATTGCGGTGACCGCGGACAGTAGGCGGTTGACCAGATGTTTATCCTTGCATCAGATTGGGGTTGAGTCTGGTTTATTGCATCAGCTGGGGTTTGGGTTTCTATAGTGGATGGAGTTTCCCACTTTGATCATAGTCATGATCCAGTCCTGCTATATTGTGATACTTGTGAGACATGTGCTACAGAGATACTGTGATACTGATGACAGAGATACTTGTGATACTGATGACAGAGATACTTTACTCGTGTGGGTCGCTCCCCTCGAGTGCCACTCCGGAGGTGTGCTTTCTCGGACCCAGCCTTGTGTGCCGGTCTGATACTGATTTTGGGATGCGAGCCGTGCGGGCCGATCCCGCGGTTTCGAGCCTTGTGTGCAGATTCCGCTGAGCAGGCAACACCAGTTGTTACTGGTATCTAGATTGGGTTTATTTGGACAGATACTATTTCTGATACATGCATACAGTTTTGACAGCATAGTAGTGGTAGTTTTCCTGTTTCAGCATCTTATGTATCGTACCACTTCCCCTTTTCCCTTTTGCCTCTAGTAGTCCTAGTGGGTGCGTCAGAGTTGAGGTTTTACCCACTAGGGGAGGCTACTGGTTTATCTGGTAGTTCTCACCCCCATTGTTATTTTCTGTTTCTTTCTTCTCCTTTATTTTGCAGAGTCATCTGCGGGAGCTGCTAGGCCATCGGCAGCTGATCGAGGTAAGGGGATCGCTGATTAGATAGATCTCCTGTGAGACTGAGAGCTATTAGACAGATATTATACCCTCCACTCAGACTGTGATATTCTCCTTTCATTTTGGGGTCTGGCGTTAGCCAGCTGGTTGTACTATTTTGGTGAGCTGGGAGATTATTGTACTTATTACAGTTTTATTTGTAGTCCCAGTCTGAGATACTATGTGGTTCTTCTATTTCAGCTCTGTATTATGCTCTTTTATTGTTAGATTATATCTGAGCAGGTTACCAGCGCTTCGTGTACGCGGAAAATTCCGTGTGCACGGCGGATCTGTAGACGAGCCCGGGTTCCGGGGCGTGACACTGCCGCCAGGCGCACCACTCGCGTCGCTCTTGCGCTGTTAGGGCACGCCGCATAGGGTAGCGCCCTGCCAGGCCGCCACCATGCGTTATCGCTGCACGCGCGCGCCGCGCCATGCCAGGCCACCGCCGCTGGATGCCCAAGTCGCCGCCGCTACGCACTGCTTGCGTCTGCACGCCGCACAGGGCCGCGCTCTGCAGGCCCGCCGCCGCGCGGTGATGCTGCACGCGGACGCCGCGCCCTGCCAGGCCGCCGCCGCTGGATGCCCTAGTCGCCGCCGCTGGACGCTGCTTGCGCCCGCGCGCACGCTGCAACTTGTGCCCGTGCGTCCTACTGCCAGGCAGCCCGCGCGCCGTGCTGCTGCCAGCCTTGCGTCGTGCCACTGCCAGGCTTACACCATGCTGCTGCCCGGGGCTGCGTCGCGCGCTGCTGTCAGGCCGCCGCCCGCGCGCTGTCGCTAGGCCGCCCACGTACGTTGCTGCCAGGCCGCCCGCGCGCCTCGCTGCTGCCAGGCCACTACCGCTCGGCGCTAACCTTGCTTGCTGCCTGCGTCACGCCGCTGCCCCCTGGCTCCGCTTGACGGTGCAGTCCGCTTTACTCAGTGTTTACGTGTTTCGTCAGATGATCCTCCGCTTGGGGGTTTTTTCGTCGCGACCTTCGTCAAGGCAACGGTTGGGGGCCTGGTTTTCATCAGTTGCCTCGACAACAGTCGGGTCGCGTCGAGGGTATGGTTTTGCGACCAGAGAGATTTTTGGACACGGAGTTTTTCATCGGTTTGTTGTTTTGGGATAGCGGGGTACCGTTTTTTAAGTCCGGTCTTTTGTTTCACCACCAAAATTTTTATCTACTATTTTCGGTACACCTGTAAAGTCCCATTTTTGGTAATTTCGGGTTTTTTCACGGTTTTTCTTGTCTTTTGACGTTAGGGGGTATTGCTAGAATATTTTTACTTTCCGGGTGACCGGTTGTCGCGGTATGAGGTCTGGTGGACTGTTTGTGTCACGCCCCAGGGTCAAAACTGTGACCCGGGCCCGCGAGCAGATCCGCCGCCTATACGAAAAGCCAGCGTCTAACCTGCAAAAGATAATACTACAGCTATACAGATATCAGAGCTGAAAAGTATACTACTGAAATAAGATAATACATCTCCAAATAGTACAAGTCTGAACCTCAAAATACATAAGTCTCTCAAAAAATAAAACTCTCAAAAGTAACTAACTACTAAAATCCAGCAGACTATACTATAAGCTCCAAAAAGGGTGCCACTATACTCCAAGGACGGGTAGGGAACTAGCTCGCGACTCCCTCACCTCGATAAGCAACAGAAGGATCAGCAACTCTCGTAGAAGACTCTGCAAAAAAGAGGAAAGAGGAAGAAGTGGGGGGAGGGGAGAACCCCCAGCGGGTGTGAGAACTACACCAACACGTAGTTCTCGGTGGGTACCTCCACCAAGCCTGACGGTCTGCCCACTAAGTCTGCTAGAGGCATAAGATAACAGAAAAACTGTAATAATATAAAGATAAGCCGGAAAGAATCTACAGCTATCATGCCTCTATCTACAATGCTCAATGGATGATACAGATGAAAATGATGCATCGACTCTAACCCGAAATACTTAATCAACCCAATCACAGTGACTGCCACATAGGGTCCAGTCAAACCTGTTGGTTTTTAAGGATCCACCAGGATCTAAATAGGTACTATCAAACACCTAGAGGGGGGTGAATAGGTGTAATATTTAAAAACTCAATCTCAGTGCAAAATAAAAACCAATGCGGAAAATAAAAATAGCACACCGAGATTTACGTGGAAACTCCAATCCAGGAGAAAAACCACGGGACCAACACGCAATAACAATCCACTAAGAAAAAGAAGAATAACAAGGTGATTACCGACTCCACGGACTCAAACCCCTCCTTCAACTTCTTCGGACCTTGCGCTCACCGATTGCACGTCCACTGCACACGTTCGAATCCACGAACGCCACTCGAATCCACGAGCACACGTTTCGAATCCACGAAACGCCTTTAGCACACCGAATCCACGATGCCACGTCGAATCCACGACGCAAACTCAGCCGATAAGAAATATTGGCTTCGATGGTGATCCTTTGCTTAGATTATCATTGAGGAACCGTAGAAGAAATCTCTAAGCAAAGATTAGATCAATTCGACAAAAGATAGATCTTGGAAGAACCGTCGAATTGACCTAAAAGAGGCTATAAAGAAGAACGATAAAAACCTAGCCTCTAGGGTTGCTCTCAAGTGTTTTATAAATTGATCGGTATTGATCCCACGTTTTTGAGAAACCCTAAATGTCTATTTATAGTTAGAAACCTTTGGAAAGAGATAAGAATCAAAAACTTACCTTATCTGGAAATTTTCAGGACGGCGATCCGGATCGGATTTACTGCGATCCGGATCGTCGTAACGAGTAGACAATTCCAGAAAAACAAGGGTTCGGGATCCGGATTGAAATGCCCGATCCGGATCGTTCATAAATTTCAGCAAAACCAATGTTCGGGATCCGGATCAGAATTGGCTTGGATCCGGATTGGATTTGCAATGAACAACACCCTTCGGGATCCGGATTGGATTGTCTGATCCGGATCCTGAACATGTCCCATGTCCAGTTTTTGATTTTTATGCAATTAAAAATTCATCCAAGTGTTTCTACACTATAAGAAAGTATTCGGATCACCAAAATTATTTAGTTAAACATACCTGATCCTTTTGAATACTTTCTTCTTGAGATTGATGTAATTGATCCACAATTCTTCATCTTCAATCTTCAAGACTCAAAACACTGAGTGTCAACTTGAGCTCTTCTTCTCTAAGTCTTCGATTGCTGATTGACAATTTGATCCCTTTAAGACTCCGACTCAACTCACTGACTTGACTCACGAAATATGCCAACACCAAAATGCCGTAACAATCTCCCCCTTTGGCAATTTCGTGACAAAACCCAAAAATACATAAAAACGCTCAAGTCACTCATCTTAAACCAAAAAATTCGAAATTCAATGTCATCACCAAAACATTGATTTTCTTTGCGTGAAAGATCCAATAAATACAAAATTACATTTGAACCAAACAGTCCTAGAACATACTCTATGACTTAGGACTTGGAGTCTTAAAGTGATGTAATTCCTGCAAAACAAAACTCCAAACAAAATCAAACGTTAGTCGTTAGAAATTAAAATCCTACATTTGATTCGTCTTCCTTTTGGTTCTTTTGTTTTGTGACTCTTTCAATCTTTTCTTTATCTCCCCCTATCTTGAGCATCTCTAACATGTTCTCTATGTTCTCCATGTTCTTTTCTTTATCTCTCCCTATCTTGAGCATCTCTAACATGTTCTCCATGTTCTCCATGTTCTCCCCCTGTTTGAGCATTTATGTTCTCCCCTTTGTGATCATCATCTGTTCTCCCCCTTTTTGTCACAAATTGTCAAACAGTGAACATACTAGACAAAAAGAAATCACTTAACAATATTAGTTCATAGAGAAAGAGAGATAAAAGCTCAGTGCCGGTATATAACAAAAATGCAGATTGCGTACCGGTACCAGAAGGCAAAAATCAAATAATTTCTTGAAACAAATCCAGATTTTAGAGTCTTTTCAAATACCGATTTGTATTCTATCAAGAAATCAATTTAAGTGCTTTAACCAATGAATTCACACAGATGCCATTCAATCCAATTAATTTCACAAAATTAAAAAGATTTACTCCTAAATCATGAAAAACAAAGATAAAACATTATAAACAGTTTTTCATGTTATATTCATCAAACACAAGTCATCAAAAATAATCTTGAGATCCAAACTCTATCAAGATGTAACGGATTTACAAAGATGACTTACGGAGATTTCCAAATGACATCAATTTTGAATTCTACCCTTTTTTGAGATTGAGGTATATGATCCAAATTTCTTTCATTAGAATAATTTAGAAAAATTCCATAAAAACCAGAAAAAGTATGTAAGCACTTTAGCGCATCAACTTTAAACAAAAGTCATCGTTTCATGCAACAAGAAATAGATTATACCAAATCTATCAAAAATACTCAAAAATGAAACGAAAATTTATGAAAATTAAAACCCTTAAAGTTGAACAACTTCAATCACATCTAACATGATCTTATGCGTAATGCCTTTATCAAATCATCAATTTGGTAAAGAAAATGAAATACCAAGATCAATAGATGTTTGAAATCCCAGATAAGTTAGATAATATATCTAGACAATCTGTTGAAGAGAGTTGCTCTTTGAGCATCTTTCGTTAAAAATCCCACCTTATACCAACCTTGAAATTTGACAGAGTCAAGTATTTCAATCATGCATTTTAGTTAATCAAAATTACAAAACCATGCTTGGTATTCATGTGGTAGCTGCACACAGTACTCGGACGACCGAGGTGGTAGCTCTTTCCTCCATGTGGTGGTAGTTTTCACACTCCTCATTGGGATGTAACTCTTTCCACATCTTTTGAGCATTTTACTTTTCTTTGACTCCCCCTCAATTGGCTATCAATTATTTAATATATAAGGTATTCAACCAAAAATTGATCTCGCATTCATACTCGACTAAATAGTCAAATAAGATAATGACTATACCAAGAGATCATTGAGAGAGAAATTGACTTTGATCACTTAAAAGATGAATTAATTAACATAAATGATCATTGCAACATCGAAATATTATGATGTCAAAAGCATAATAGATTTCTAAATGCGTGAAAAGATGCAATTAAAGTCAATATAACCAATGCTCAATTAATGTCCTATGTACAAACATAGATGAAGAACAAAAACACAAAAACAAAACCTAACCTAAGGATTGGTTTCAAAAAGAAATCATTTCAAGGAAAGCATTCCAATTGCCTTACGCAAATGAATAAATCGTTTTTGATCCAAAGGTTTTGTTAAAATGTCAGCTAATTGATCTTCAGTTGAAATATATGAAAGTTGAAGAATATTTGATTCAACTAGCTCTCTAAGAAAATGATATCTAAGTTCAATGTGTTTTGTTCTTGAGTGCAACACAGGATTTTTAGAAATGTTTAGGACTTGTATTGTCACAAAGAATTCACACAACCGAGATAGATTAAGCATCTAAAGATCACACATGATTTCTAAAATTTGATGCTTATATCTATCAAAAACTCCTATAATGAAGTATCTTCAAGATTATGATTATGGAGTAAAGTTGATAATCCATATAAAATTAATTTGGAGTGAATGAACGTGAAGCCCTTTTTCTTCAATGCACTTGTTCATTAAAAAACCTTTTGTTCAAAAACAAAGTAAAAAAAAAGGCATTGAAAAACATGTAATGCAAAGATTAAGAAAAAAATGAAGGGAAAACCAATCAAAACATTACATACAGTCATAAGCTAATTAGAACTTAAGACAAGGAAAGATATCACCTTTCCGAATCCAAAATCGCTGGATTTTGGGTTGTCTTGATTCGTTGTGGCCGGGGGTTGTCCGCTTTGACTGTTGGTCCACCTTAGGTCTTTGCCTCGCAATAATCCACTTGTATGATTGAAGTTGTGGCTCGGACCTTTGGTGGGTTGAGTGAACTCCTTTGACTTGATGTGTCTTTTGATTCCGTTGAGTCCGCTCCGTAGATGAAGTTGCCGAAGAATTCTTCTTTCTCTTTTTCGGGCAATTCTTCACCAAGTGTCCTTCAAGTCCACATAGGTGACAAGTTCTTTCTTTCAATTTATTGTGGAACTTGAAGCCTTCACAGTTTGGTTCTTTTTAAATCCCAAACCAACCTTGCTTGTTTGACCTAATCCGGACATACTTTCTAGTTTCTTGGAACCGGTTGAAAGCCTTTGTATGTCGGATTTAAGTTGATGAACTTGCTTGGTCAAAGCTTGGTTGGTGACATGAATCTCCTCAAACTGCTTTTCAAGAAAACCAATCTTGTCCATATATGATTTTGCGTTCGTCTCCGATTGGTTTAACTTTTCTTGGAGGATTTTATTGTTATCCAATAACCGTCCTTGTTCCTCCTCGAGATCATGAAGTTTGATCTTTAAAGCTTGATTCTCGTCTTGAACCTCAAGTCATTGCTTCCTCAACTTCTTGATATGCTTGGCCATCTTCTTTGATTCCGCAAGAAGTTGTTGGTATGCCTCAACGAGTTCTTCTTCGTCCGACTCCCCCTCACTTGATGACTCTCCTCCGGATGTTGATGTTTCATGCAAAATCAAAGGAATAGAGTCAGTGACTAAAGATGATAAGCACAAATTAGAAGAGGGAATTTGAGAGGCATGAAAAGCAACAATTTTTTCTTTTTCCTCTTCACTTGAGGTCGATTCATCGAAACTAGAATCGTCCCAAGTTTTTGCTTGCAAAGCCTTCTTTTTGTATGATTTCTTAGAAGGACAATCCGTTGAAATATGGCCGTAGCCTTTGCATCGATAGCATCGGATTTCCCCTTCGAAATCATCTTTTTCTTTTTCTTTAGAAGGTTTTGCAACGCCTTTGAGTTTAGAGGATTTAGAACCCGATGATCCTTTAGATGGTTTCGTGGATGAAGATCCATCGGTTCGATTCTTCCAAAATTTCCGACGAAATTTCTTTGTGATCCGCGCCAATTGTTCTTCAAAATCGGCAAAAGAGATTTCATCGTCGGAACTTGATTCGCTATCTTCTTCCTTTGTTGATTTGAATGCAATACCTGTAAGCTTAGAAGAAGACTTGGAAGAAATTTGATTAGTAGGAAAAGTCATCTCATAAGTTTGTAAAGCACCTACTAATTCCTCTACACTCATCTCATCCGGATGACTAACGGTTTCAATGGCGGTAACCTTTGCCCTAAACCGTTCCGGAAGAGTCCGAAGAATCTTTCTTACAATTTTCGACTCCGGGATCTTTTCTCCTAAATTAGCACATGTATTAATTACATCTTGAAGTCTAGTGTAATAATCTGTAAACAATTCATGCTCTTCCATATGAATAGAGTCAAATTGACTTGTAAGCATCTGGAGCTTTTGAATTTTTACAAGATTAGTACCCTCATGTGTAATTTTGAGAATATCCCAAATTTCCTTCGCGGTTTCACACGCGGAAATTCGTGTAAACTCAGTCGAGGAAAGAGAATTATATAAAGCGTTCATACCTTTCCCATTGTAAGAAGATCTTTCGATTTCCTCTTTAGACCATCTAGAGCGAGGTTTTGGGGTAGTAGAATTTCCTACTTCCTCAACCGGATGCACCCAACCGTATTCAACGGTTTGCCAAACACGCTCATCAATTGAGATGAGAAAAGCTCTCATCCGCACTTTCCAATACGCATAATTGGTCCCATCAAAAAGAGGAGGTCTAAAAATATTACCACTTTCACCCGACATGATAGATAAACCTAAAACCCGCTCTGATACCAATTGTTGGTTTTTAAGGATCCACAAGGATCTAAATAGGTACTATCAAACACCTAGAGGGGGGTGAATAGGTGTAATATTTAAAAACTCAATCTCAGTGCAAAATAAAAACCAATGCGGAAAATAAAAATAGCACACCGAGATTTACGTGGAAACTCCAATCCAGGAGAAAAACCACGGGACCAACACGCAATAACAATCCACTAAGAAAAGAAGAATAACAAGGTGATTACCGACTCCACGGACTCAAACCCCTCCTTCAACTTCTTCGGACCTTGCGCTCCACCGATTGCACGTCCACTGCACACGTTCGAATCCACGAACGCCACTCGAATCCACGAGCACACGTTTCGAATCCACGAAACGCCTTTAGCACACCGAATCCACGATGCCACGTCGAATCCACGACGCAAACTCAGCCGATAAGAAATATTGGCTTCGATGGTGATCCTTTGCTTAGATTATCATTGAAGAACCGTAGAAGAAATCTCTAAGCAAAGATTAGATCAATTCGACAAAAGATAGATCTTGGAAGAACCGTCGAATTGACCTAAAAGAGGCTATAAAGAAGAACGATAAAAACCTAGCCTCTAGGGTTGCTCTCAAGTGTTTTATAAATTGATCGGTTTGATCCCACGTTTTTGAGAAACCCTAAATGTCTATTTATAGTTTAGAAACCTTTGGAAAGAGATAAGAATCAAAAACTTACCTTATCTGGAAATTTTCAGGACGGCGATCCGGATCGGATTTACTGCGATCCGGATCGTCGTAACGAGATCAGACAATTCCAGAAAAACAAGGGTTCGGGATCCGGATTGAAATGCCCGATCCGGATCGTTCATAAATTTCAGCAAAATCCAATGTTCGGGATCCGGATCAGAATTGGCTTGGATCCGGATTGGATTTGCAATGAACCAACACCCTTCGGGATCCGGATTGGATTGTCTGATCCGGATCCTGAACATGTCCCATGTCCAGTTTTTGATTTTTATGCAATAAAAAATTCATCCAAGTGTTTCTACACTATAAGAAAGTATTCGGATCACCAAAATTATTTAGTTAAACATACCTGATCCTTTTGAATACTTTCTTCTTGAGATTGATGTAACTGATCCACAATTCTTCACCTTCAATCTTCAAGACTCAAAACACTGAGTGCCAACTTGAGCTCTTCTCTGAGTCTTCGATTGCTGATTGACAATTTGATCACTTCAAGACTCCGACTCAATTTACTGACTTGACTCACGAAATATGCCAACACCAAAATGCCGTAACAAAACCTGTGCCCACCTACTGCCATTACATCCACGGAGGACTGGACTTACGTAGGGCGTCCGTGACTGCCAAAACTGGCCCAGCCAGAAGGACTGCGTCGACAAGTCGCAATAGCAAAGTAACAGGCCCAGCTCCGGAGTGGCACTCGAGGGGCGCGACCCCACCGAGAAAAGTATCCGCGCATCTCTGTCGAGCTCAATATGGCTCATTCAGGCTATAATCCAAATCAATGATCAACAAGATCAACAGTGCCCAAATCACATCTCTAACTCACTAGCTGGAAATACTCGAACAGTTAGGACCGCTGTTAACCCGATGGCTCCCCAAATAGGACATCAACTCAACATGCAACTCACTAGCTGGGTATACTCCACAGCCGTCAACAAAAAATGGTCCTAAAACTCCGAAAGACTAGAACCTACAACCCAAATCAAACAAGAACAGGCTCTAGGCATAGCCTCTTGTTGTTCTCGACCCAAAGAAAAAGGCAGCCCTTAGAATCTAGATCACTTGAACTCTCTCGGGTGAAGAAGTTTACATAAAAGATGATATTTATTACCGAAAACTATTTTCACTCGACCCCACGCGGGGTGAGGACTAAAAGTAGTATCTTTTTTGTAAAACCATCTTGATTTAAGAAAATCCATTTTAATGAATTTTAGCTATTTTAGAAAAATCAGCTAGAAAATAAGTTTTTATTTTCAAATCCCGAAGGACTAATGCCGCGAACATATTTGTTTACTGAAATCATGTGTGTCCAAAAAGATTCTGGATTCAAGGTTCTGCTATCGCTAGTACACTACTGCCGCGAACACAGCGGCGACAAATAAATCGAAGAACTCAAAAACCCGGGACCACCGTTTACCCAAACGGCTCCCGCCACAGGTACAAGACTAGCTACATCTACCAGACTCCACTCTGCCCCCAAGTACGAGTGTAACATGCATCCCACACTAAGAGAAATCCTGACCACTCGGCTCACTACCCGGGCGAGAAAAACACTATGTCCAGGGATAGAGTATAACATGTGGATGTCTAAAGCATAAATAAACCTAGCCGAAGTTGGATTTTTCTACTAGTCTGGTTGAAACATGCAACATATGACAGGGTGCTAGGTCAAAGTTCCAATAATAGTGTTTAGTTCAACTGGAACATAAATAGGGAACACTATCAAACATTATCTCAATATCAACCAAAATAAACATCATCTCTTTCCCTAACATGCTTCCTAACACATCTCACAATCATGCATGCTTGCTATTCTATAGAATTAGAGAACCGTCCACCGGTTTTGGAGACAAAGCAACCCACCTGAAAGTGCGCGTCGATCCAAAGTGCAAACAGAACGTGGATAATTCTCAGGTTCCCACGATCCCCACGAGTCCAAGATCACCCAATCTGCGAACCACTGCAAAAAGTATCGCACTCGGCATAAAAGAAAGCTCCTCAAAAACAGCACTTGTTGTTTTGCAAAACAGCACTGAAAACCCAGGAATTTCACCTCTACGCAGTCCTAAAAAAAATCCAAAAAATTCACCGTTGCGTTCCTCGCGAAGCGGGTGGAAGGAGGCTCTATGAAAATCCCAGCTCGAAACTCCTCCAAAAAAGTGAGAAGAGAGGGAGAGGAAGTCTATTTATAGCCTTAAAGGGGGGGGGGGGAGAAAAAGCATACATTGGGGTACAGTTTCGGGCGCCCGAAACATTCGGGCGCCAAACAGAGCGCACCCGGAGCCGATCTGCGTAGCGCCCGAATTGCCCCGGGCGCGACGCGTGTCACGAACACGGGACAGCAGCGCCCGGCCAACCAGGCGCTGCCGCGTGGCCCGACAGCTGGGTGAGACGGGGCGGCGGCAGCCAATGGCGGGGCGCCACGTGGCGCCCGCCCGCGTGGGCGCCATGCCGCCCTTGCCTGCCCTCACATGCCCCGACCTGCCCCGACCAATCCCACAGCGACACGTGACCCTCTACCAGCATTTGCTGCGCCCAGCGCACGCGCCAGGTCCATAAACTGCGCTCCCGTCGTGCTGCGTGGACCAAGCCGCGTGAGCCGGCCAACCCCGAGCCGCCACGTGGCTCCGCTCTGGTCCACGGCTCCCCGTGCATGCTCCCATGGACCGCGCGCGCGTGAGCCGGCCAACCAAAACCCACCACGTGTTCCCCCCTCGGTCCACTGCTCCCCCTATGCACCGAAACGCGCGGTGAACTTTCGGGTGTTCGTTTTTGGGCATCTGGACTCAGAAAAATACAAGTAAATAGCCGATTTTCGACGTTTTTCCGCACTGAATCCAAATCCGGCCTCGGATTTGCTTGAAACCCTTTCTAAAATTCGGCGAAAGTAGCCGAAAGATAAGCTTGATCCAGAAACCTCACTGAGTCCGTCCAACGTGTCCATTTGACGCGTTGCGGGTCCGACACACCAATAATAGGTGTTCCACAATAAGGATCGTGGGAAAAAGCTGCACGGGGATCAGGGCTACTACAGTTTGACCATATCCGAATAATGGTAAAATTGTTCGGGAAATTATTTTGATCGGGTTGTTGATCGGTGCGACAATCGGGACACCGGAGGCAGTTTCGGTTTTGTGATAGAAGGGATTTTTGGGATAGTGGTCAGTACCTCTGAATTTGCCGGTTTGGGGTAAAAATTGTTGATTTGTTTATTTTGATATTTTATTAGGGTCGCGTAAGGTTTTGAATGCTTAGGAGGGACGTGGGCGCGGTCGTTTATCTCCATTTCAGGTGGGTACACCCTTAGAACCTCTTTGTTGCATAATTCGATATAGTTATGATTTCTCATATTAAGGGACATTGTGGGTGACGTGGATCTCCGGATGAACAAATGTCGTGGTTAGAGACTTGAAGGGCAGTTCGCCCCTCTCCGAACAACGGTATAGTTGTTCGGGGTATATTTGCGATCCGTACGGTGATCGGTGTGACTATTCAGAAGTCGGAAGGTGGGTTCGGTAAAGTGGAACATAGGGAATTTTTGGCACAGTGGCTGGGGCCACTAAAGTGCCGGCTAACGTAAAAATTAGAATTTGTGCTATTGGTGGACCCTGGGTAGGTCCGGGGGGATTTACAGGAGCTTGTAGAGGGGTCTCGTACCCAGAATGACTTACTAGTAGAGGTTGGTACCCCGATTTGGAGTCGGGAACTCTGGCGAACTAGTAATATCTGACCTTACACTTTATTGTTTTCCTTTATGACATATTATGATACATCACTTGGGCGACTTTTGTCGTGGCACCTGGTTTTGGATTTGGACTTGGTTATGTTTCGACATGCTCATGGCGCTTTTCACGCACACCAGCGGTTTGGCCACTGCGCGGGTGTACTTTTCCGGATTGGTGGTCCGTTTGACCCGTGATCCCCACGCGACTATGTGCGTAGGGGCCCCTTGAGGCTATTTGCGGTGCTTCACTCGTGCAGTGGGGGGTTACCTTGCACCAGGTTCTGAGCTGGACTGTTCTTTTGCCTGAGGTCAATCGACCGATATGGCGGCTATGGTACGATGGATGACATTGCCTGAGGTTGAAAGACCGACATGGCGACATGTTGGATGACAGTGATGTGGTACTACTTGGGACATGTGTTTGTGACATTATGGTTTCGGTATTTTGGATACGGTTTGGTCCCTTTAACTACTGCAGTACCTTATTTTTATTATGATCGTTAGAAATGTCTTTTACGTTATCATAATTTTGTTACTGACTCCCACTGTGTGGCAGGTTTGGTCGGGTCTGGGGATTAGAACGATGGTGAGGACGCAACCTGGCGAGGTGTGGTATTTCCTCGGTCAGGTTTTTTTTTCTTCTTTCATTTATAGTTGGTTATTTCCCTTATGGTCGAATACTATACATGTGGACGTGTGTAATGTGGATGGTTTGGATGTTGAGACGGCCTTATGTTTTGTAGAATTATGTTTTCAATACGTGGTTTTATGGATGCGTCGTGTGGATGCGGGTTTTCATACTTGAAAAGGAATTACGAAAATGGCTTTAGAAAATTAAGTGTCGTGTGGGCACTGTTCTTAAAACTTGTAAATTGGTCCTTTCAAACATATGGATGCGCTGGGTGTGCGCCGTTTTATGAAATAAGATATTGGTGTTTTCAAAGTCATACTCTGGTAATTGTAAACTTTGAGGTAAATGCGGTTGATGTTTTTATTCGGGTTATGTTTTGTACATAGGAACGCCGTGCATATACAGGGGAGACTCTATCCGTTTTGTAGAGAGATCTTGCATATGTGGCGGGTCTGTGCACATGTCTGGGCGGGAGTTTTTAACAAAAAAAAAAAAAGGGCTGCTTTCCGCTTTTAAATTGCTCTTGGGGCATGACACCACTGTCTACCCCAACGGCTCCCAACACTAGAACAAGATGTTGTCTCAACTACCAGACTCCACTCGGTCCCCAAGCACGAGCGCAATATGTATCCTACCCTACCCCGACCACTCAGCCCATAACCAAGGCAAGGACATACTCTAAGTCAGGAAGAAAATGCAAGTAGGGTAGAAGGTCTGCATACGGATAAAAATACCGAAGTTAAGAGTTTTCTAGAGTCTAGTAAGATATCATGCAACATAGGACAGGGGTACTAGTCGGAGTTCTACAACTCTAAAACTATCATAAACATCAATAACAAGCACTACGACTAGCATGCTGAAAACTACATCAATAGACGTAATAAGAAGTTCGCTAATTTCGGAGAAAATCCAACCCACCTGGAACTCATCAATCCGGAATTCGATCGGGCTGAAACTCGGCGTGCATGATCCTCATGCTCCTATAGTTCCAACGAACCAAAAAACTCCTGAAATCTCCTGCCGGATTGAGCGCAATCACAAAAACATCAACTCAGGCACAGAAAAATCGAGCAACTAAACTATAAGCGAAAAGGTGCACAATCCGCACTCATACCTCAACGAAATGATGACAAACTTGGTTCCTAAGTTCTCCTCCAACTTAGGAACACCCAAGAAGCAAGGAAAAGCCCTCTACAAGTGCCAAAAATTATGCAAAGGCAAGATTTCCACGGTGCTGTCCGAATCTGTCCTAAATACAACGAGCGTGATCATCAAGGCATAGAAGCTAAACCGTACATGATCTCAAGCTAAAACCAAAAGGGAAGTTACTCACCATAACCATAAGGATGTGATCAAGTTCTTACATTTTCATAAAATCCCCAAAATCACCACGAAATTGCTTCCCAAGGCTAAACAACACAAAAGGGTTCATAAGAAATCCAGCAGGTTGTAATCTGCACATAGACCCACAAAGAGACCCCATAACCTATACAAAAATGCCTTCAAAATTCCAAAATAAGGTGTCCACTTGTTCATTTTGAAGTCTAGAGCAATCCTAAGCCTTTAAATCCTCAGTTCCATAAGAAGAAGACAAAGAAAATCCATAAATACTCAATGTTGTCCAGAAAACAATCTTGTGCACAAGAGCTCCAAAGAAGGCTAACGATACCTCGGTAAAAGTGGGAATGGAGGGTGGTCACCAATATGAAAGTTTGAGATATTTCTGTGTAGAAGATCCTCTCCAAATTTCAGCTCGAAACTCTAAGTAATATGTTAGGGGGAAGTCGAGGAAGATTCGTCGACGAAATTGCTAGCAAATGCAAGAGCTTGGAGCTTGCTAATGAAGGGAAGATGATGATGAAAATGCTCACTAAACCTTCAAAATCCACTCAACAATGGTGGGAGAGTGTGGAGGAGTCCCTCTGGTTGAAGTGAGTCCAAGAACAAACCCCTGAAGCCCCCCTAAAAAGAGAAAATCCCTTATAAAGTCACCAAGGAAAATAGCCTTGCAAGTCAGAACAAGCTATAACTGCATGTGCTCCACCACAAATAATACAGGGTCGGTCTCCTGTCTTCTGCCCACTGGTCGGAGAGTTCTTATTCCCTTGCTGTGTCCGAGGATACTTGGATGGTCGGCCACCCCCTGTCTATGACTATGATCGCTTCTTGTCCCTGTTGCGGTCGAAACCCTCACTCCGAGCGCGAGCAAGAACGGCTCCACGCTCAACCAAAGTGGCCCTGTCGACCACCTGCTGAAAAGTGTGTAGATCTGTCGACTGAACGAGTCTGAAAATATCTCCTCTCAATCCATCCACAAATAGTCGAGCCTTATGAGACTCATCCCGAATAACAAAAGGAACACAGTTTGCCAACCTCACAAATTCCCTTTGATATTTCATAACTGAACGGTTACCCTACTTGATGTTTTTCATATCAGCCTCAAGTTGTTGTTTCACGCTGTCCGAGAAGAATGCCCCAAATAATATATCACTTATTCTAGCATGCTGAAAGCTACAATACTAGAATTAGTGGAAAATCCGCAGTTTTGGAGGAAATCAAACCAATCCACCTCGTTGTTGCCAACTGCTTGTAGACACTTACAATTGGGCTCCTGTGGCAACACGCTCTCTTTCGAAACAGAAAGCACAATGGTACACCCCGAAAAGTCCGGCGATAAGCTACGCGGCAAATAACACCTCCAACAACGGTCCCTAACAGGGACAAAGGTACAGAGTTCAAAGACAAAACCCCCAAAAGCAAAACCCAAGTACTGTGCTGAAAAACACTACAAAACACAAGGTGGAACCTACCTTAGTGTCGGAGCGCAGTCAACCTTGCGCACACACATCCGCCTAGCTCCTAGGAACACCTCGCGCGCGCTCCACGGCACAGTCGGTGCGCTTGCAGCACTCCACTTCTCTCCCACGTTTCTCTCGCACACTCCCAAAAAACCCACAGATGGAGCAAAAGAGAAAAAAGTGGAAAATTGGGACGTTTCGGGCTTTATATATCCAAAAATGCCAGGTTTCGGGCACCCGAAAACTCCCATCGAGAGCGCTACAGTAACCCCGCAGGCATCCCCATCCCGCGCGGCCGACCGAAGACCAACACGTGGCAGCACGGGTGCCCCCCCGGGTCAATGCGTGCCGCGTCGCGCGCAGCGGGACCAATAGTTCCCCACCACGTGGCTACACCCATGCATCCCTACGCTAGGGCCGCCCGCAGCCCCAAGCGCCTGGCGCCCTCGGCCGTCGCACCCAACGCGGCACCGCGGCGTGGTGCCACCCACGTGCGCCCACGTCCCGCGCCAACGCCCTCGGCCGCCGCGCCCACGCCTGCGTCCAGCCAATCATTGCTCAACACGTGGCACGACACAGGTTCGGTGCTCCCGGTGCATGCGTGTGGGCCGTGAGCCGGCACGCGACCGAAATGAGCCCATTAGCCCATTTTCGCCCAAAAATAGCCAATTTTGACTACTGGCGCGCGCTGAGTCCGTTTTTGGCATCCGTTTGACGCGCAGTGCACTTGGTACACCAAAAATAGGTGTTTTCTCGCCGTCAATCACACAGACAAGCCACAGGGGAAAAACGGGACACCACATCCTCAAAGCTCTCCTGACACTATGGCGTCCATAAAAACTTCTCACCTTTCCGAGTCAACCAGTTTAATAGCAATGCGATTTTAGAGAAGCCCTCTACAAACCGCCTGTAGTATCCGGCCAAACCCAGAAAGCTGCGAATCTCTATAACTGTAGTCGGTCGCGGCCAATCCAAAACTGATTCTACTTTCTTTGGGTACACTGCAATCCCTGACGCTTTAATGATGTGTCCCAAAAAGGCAACCTCGTGAAGCCAAAACTCACACTTCTTGAGTTTGGCAAAAAGTTCCTGCTCCCCGAGAGTCTGAAGCATAATCCTCAAATGATCCTCATGCTCCTCATCGGTAGCGAGTAAATCAGGATGTCATCAATAAAAACCACCACAAACTGATCCAAGTATGGTCTAAATACCCTGTTTATCATATCCATGAATGCTGCTGGTGCATTCATAAGTCCGAGTGGCATGACTGTAAACTCATAATATACATACCGGGTCCTGAATGCTATCTTAGGAATATCCGTACATTTTACCCTTAGTTGATGATATCCAGATTGCAAGTCGATTTTTGAGAAAATGGTGGCTCCTTGCAATTGATCAAATAAATCATCAATTGGAGGTAAAGGGTACTTGTTCTTTACGGTGACTTTATTCAATTCTCGGTAATCAATACAGAGTCTCAAGATGCCATTCTTCTTCCGCACAAACAAAATTGGTGCACCCCAAGGCGATACACTTGGCCTCACAAATCCCTTGGCCAACAAATCCTCCAACTGCGCCTTGAGTTCCTTTAATTCTGCAAATGCCATTTAGTAAGGTGCCTTCGAAATTGGTAAAGTGCCGGGCACAAGATCAATGGTGAACTCAATCTCTCGCTCGGGTGGCATCCCGGGCAACTCATCGGGGAACACATCCTAAAACTCTCTCACAACCGGGATGTCAGAAAGTGACGGTGTCACGCCCCAGGGTCGAAACTACGATCCGGGCCCGCCAACAGATCCGCCGTCCATACGGGAAGCCCCGTATAGACGAAGCGTCTAAGCTGCAAAAAGAAGGATACTATAGCTATACAGATATCAGAGCTGAAAAGTATCTACTGAAATAAGAAATAGTACAACTGTCAAATAGTACAAGTCTGAACCTCACTACAAAAGTCTCTCAAAATAAAACTTTCAAAAGTAACTAACTACTAAAATCCAGCAGACTGTACTACTAAGCTCCAAAAAGGGGTACCGCTATACTCCAAGGACGGGTAGGGAACTAGCTCGCGACTCCCACACCTCGATCAGCAACAAAAGAATCAGCAACAGGAGCAGCAGGAACTGGAGAAAGGGTCCCTGGGGAAAGACACCACAGCGGGTGTGAGAACTACATCCCACAGTAGTTCTCAGTGGGTATCGCTACCAAGCCCGACGGTCTGCCCACTAAGTCTACTAGAGGCATAAGATAAGAGAAAAACTGTAATAATGAAAAGATAAGCTGGAAAGAGTCTACAGCTATCATGCCTCTATCTACAATGCTCAAAGGGTGATACAGATGAAAATGATGCATCTACTAGCTCTCAAAATACAGTCACCCAATCTACACTGACTGCCAAATAGGGTCCAGTCAAACCGGTGCCCACCTACGGCCGTTACATCCAAGGAGGACCGGACTTACGTAGGGCGTCCGTGACTGCCAAAACTGGCCCAGCTAGAGGGACTGCGTCGACAAGTCGCGATAGCAAAGTAACAGGCCCAACTCCGGAGTGGCACTCGAGGGGCGCGACCCCACCGAGGAAAGTATCTGCGCATCTCTGTCGAGCTCAATATGGCTCATGCAGGCTATAGTCCAATCCACGATCAACAAGATCGACAATAACCAACTAATCACATCTCTAACTCACTGGCTAAAAATACTCGACAGCCGGGACCACCGTCAACCGACGGCTCCCACAACAGGACATCAACCCAACATGCAAACTCACTAACAGGATATACTCCACAGCTGACAACAATGAAGGGTCCGGGAACCCCGAAAGACTAGAACCTACAACCCAAATCAAACAAGAACAGGCTCTAGGCATAGCCTCTCGTTGTTCTCGACCCAAAGAAAAGGCAGCCCTTAGAACCCAAACCACTCGAATCCTCTCGAGTAGGAAAGTTTACAGTAAAATATGATATTTATTACTGAAAACCATTTTTCACTCAATCCACGCGGGGTGAGGACTAAAAGTTGTTCCTTTTTGAAAAACCATCTTGATTTGAGGAAAATTCATTTTTAATGATTTTTAGTTCTTTTAGGAAAAACAGTTGGAAAACAAGTTTTTATACCCAAACCCCGAAGGGCTAATGCCTTCGTCCAATCAGACAAGAACAGACTCCGGCGACCCTTCGATATTTGGAAGAAAACATTGGTTGACTAAAATCATGTGTGTGTCCAAAAGGTTCTGGGTTCAAGGTCCTGCTATCACTGGTATACTATTGCCACTAACACAGTGGCAACACATAAAACAGAGAAACAAGACAACCCGGGACCACCGTTCACCCAAACGGTTCCCGCCACAGATAAAAGACCAGCTACCTCTACCAGATTCCACTCTGCCCCCAAGCACGAGTGTAACATGCATCCCACAATAAGAGAAATCCCGACCACTCAGCCCACTACCCGGGCGAGGATAACACTATGTCCAGGAATAGAATAAGAAGTGTGGATGTCTAAAGCATAAATAAACCTAGCCCAAGTGAGGATTTTCTACTGGTCTGGTTACACATGCAACATGTGACAGAGTGCTAGGTCAAGTTCCAATAGTGGTACTTAATTTAACACAGGTAGGAAACATACATCAACATGATCATGATAACAATGCGAGAACATCCTCTCTATATCTAACATGCTTCCTAACACATCTAACAATCATGTATGATTTACTACACGATAGAATTAATGAATAGTCCACCGATTTTGGAGGCGAAGAAACCCACCTGAAGCGCGTGTCAATCCAAGATCCAAAAAGGCTGAAACTGAACGGGAACAAATCCTCGGATTCCCACGATTCCAACGGGTACAAAATCACCCAAAAACACCTCCTGGTTACAAAGACATAGTCCAAACATTGCAATCAACAAAAAATTCCAAGTTTACAAACTGCTGAAAAATTAGTCCTGAAAATGCTTAAATACCACCTACGAGATAATCTCCAAAAATTTCAATAAAAATACGACGGCGATCCTCGCGAAGAGTAGATGTCGATCGAGTCCTCACATGTCGAAATCTGATACCCGAGTACAGAGATAAAAATCTGACAAGCCTCCGCTGTCCAGAAAAATCACCAGCAGAAAAGGGTTCAAAGATCCCTCGTAGACCATGCCAAGAACTCAAAATAAAGCAAGGTGATCAACACGGAAATTGAAGGCCTACCTCTCATGAAACAGATGCCGCAAAAATCATCGAAAAATTCCGTCGGAGTAGCTCTGTGGACCTCGTGGACTGAAACGCGACGGAAATGGGCCACCGAAGAAGAAGCGTCGCACTACGCCGAATCGCCGAAGCCGTCGATGTCGCGCCCTCCAAAAATTCCGAAACTCCCTCGAGAGATGCAGCATAAGATGAGGAAGAAAGTTGCTTAAGGGCTCAGTCGCAGAGGAGCTCGGGAAAAGCCCAAGAAATCCAAGGTGAAAGGCTATTTATAGCCCAAGCCCACCAATGAAGGGGTTCGGATTCGGGCGCCCGAATCCGGCCCAAGCCCAACACTTTGCGCGCCCAAAACCTTCTCGGCGCGCCACGTCACCCGCTCCGCGCCCCACGCGCCCGCGCACGCGCGCCCGCCAATCGCGGCGTGCTCGCGTGGCGACGCGGTCCACGGCGGGAACCGTGGGCCGCGGTTCACGGCGGCCCAGCCGGGTCGCTGCGCCTGCCAATGGGCGGGCGACACGTGGTCTGGCGGGGTCCACGGTGCGCCGCGCCTGGCGTGCTGTCGCGCGTGCGTTGACCGCCCAATCAGCGCGCGACACGTGGCACGCCCGCCGTTGGCTGGTCCCGGTGCACGCCAAAACCGTGGACCGCCCTGCCCGCCGCTGCCCATCGCCGCCGGCGCTGCCCTGGCCTGCCGGAACAGTAAAATCTTGCCTCGAAATCCGTGCTTTGGCATCCGGGCTCCGAAAAATACAAGTAGTCCATTTTCATCGTTTTCGCGCGCTGAGTCCAAATCCGATTTCTGTTTTGCCAAATTCACTTCTAAAATTTGTCGAAGGCATCCGGACAGGTATTTTAATCCAAATTTCGCGCTGGGTCCAATTCTGAGGTCGATTTGCGCGCAACCATCTCCAACACACATCATAGGCCTCCAGAAGCCATAATTCACACTGTAAGACCTTCGCGGAGATCCGAGTCATCACAGACGGTGAAAGCCGCGAAACCAAATCCACTGAAGCCAAGTAAGCTGTACAACCACCCTGAATCAATCTCCTCGCCTGAGTGGCGAAGATGTACATTGCGAAGAACGTTCTTTTACACGCCTGCAAAATAAGCTCTGGGTATCTAGGTTCTCACAAATGCACTCGTCTTTTCTCACAATCAATCATTGCATGATATCTAGACAACCAATCAATGCCAAGTACCAAGTCAAACTCTCTGATTGATACAACCACCAAATCCCATGGGCAAACTTGATTACCCAATTTAACCAAGCCGGTAGGCACAAAGGTATCCGCTTCCATAGGTGGCCCCGGGGTCAAAACTAATTACACACTAGGGAGGGGTTTCTCCTCAAAGCCATGAGCACTAGCAAAGGTACGCGAAATAAATGAATGGGATGCTACGGTATCGAATAATGTTCTAGCACAAATATCTGAAAATAAAACAACACCTGTAACCACATCCGATGGTGGATTCGTACCCTGCCGAGTCATGGAATATACCCTCCCACCTGGCTGTAGCTGCTGCTGATGTGGTGCCCTCTCCTCCCGTCGAGGGGTCGGAGGGCGTCCTGCATGCCCTGAAGTAGATCTCCCACGACCCTGCCGCTGAGGTGATGATGATGAAGCTGTCGTCGTTGTTGTCCCTTGGTTCAAAGGGTAGTTGGATCTAAAGTGCCCCTATTTCCCACACCGAAAACAATGATCCTGCCTCTGAGAACAAGCTATAACTACATGTGCTCCACCACAAATAATACAGGGTCAGTCCCCTGTCTTCTGCCCACTGGTCGGAGAGTTCTTATTCCCTTGCTGTGTCCGAGGATACTTGGGTGGTCGGCCACCCCCTATCTGTGACTGTGATCACTTCTTGTCCCTATTGCGGTCGGAACCCTCACTCCGAGCACGAGCAAGAACGGCTCCACGCTCAACCAAAGTGGCCCTGTCGACCACCTGCTAAAAAGTGTGTAGATATGCCGACTGAATGAGTCTGAAAATGTCTCCTCTCAATCCATCCACAAATAGTCGAGCCTTATGAGACTCATCCCGAATAACAAAAGGAACACAGTTTGCCAACTTCACAAATTCCCTTTGATATTTCATAACTGAACGGTTACCCTACTTGATGTTTTTCAGATCATCCTTAAGCTGCTGATTTACGCTGTCCGAGAAGAATGCCCCAAATAATATATCCCTGAATGCTGACCAAGTAGGAAAAGCAGTGCCACCAGAAGTAGTGGGTCGCACTGTCTTCCACCAAATACGGGCTGCCCCCTCAAGAAAATGAACCGCCAAGGTTACCCGCTCATCCTCCTCTACTATCAAGTCCTCAAATAACCTTTTCATGGTGTCCACCTATTTCTCCACCACCCAAGGATCTGTCATCTCTCCCTCAAAGATGGGTGGTTTGTACTTCCGGAACTCTGCCAAACTCGCCCTCACTCGAGCCCGTTCCGTGTGCAACGCAGGATCTCCTCCGGCAACGGCGGCGGACAAAGTGGGTGAAGGAGTGATGACGGCCTCCCCAACCGGATCCTTAATAGTAGCTCGCGGCATCAACCCCTAAGCTACTGGGGAAGGAACATCCGGGGGTACTATTGCCAGAACCGCTGATGCCCTCGCCGTGGTAGTCTAAGTAGGAGTACCATCGTCACCACCTGTTGCCGGCACATGCGCCTCAGGTAAAACCGGCTTGGGAGTAGGAAGTTCAGTAGCAGTAGCCGGTCTCGCCGTCTGGTAGGCTATCTGCTGTACAATCTCGGTGAGCGCCGTCAACTGCCCTAATAAGTCTTGAACCTGTTACCGAAGCAACTGGTTCTCTGCGACCAAAGAGGCCTCGGCGGCAGTCGGCCTCGCCCCATCATCTCCTCTGCCCTCAACCGATGATCTAGTACGAACCATACTCTGTACACACAATCAATGGGGTCAGCAAACAAAACATGGAACACACAAAACCATGCAAAACCAGCGAAAACGACCATCACCAAAACTGTACAAAAAAAAACAATAAGACGACACTGAAAATCCCACACTCTCACGTGACTGGGGGACCTTGGTTATTACATTCGTTAATTGCATGAATTGTCAAATTCCGTGGATGTTGGACAAATGGATACTTTAAAACAAGAAAAGTTGCCTGGTTGATGTCCTTTCGCTCTGATACCATCTTAATCTGTCACGTCCCGGGACTGGTTTAAAAGCGAAAAACGGTCCTATTTTTTTTTTAAAAAAAAAAGTCTTTCATCCTGGTACGTTTCTAGACCAGCCACATATACCGGATCTCCCTACACAAACGGACAGAGTCTCTCCTGTATATGCACGGCGTCGCACAACAAACATACATCAACCATAACCAGTTTTACATACACAGAGTGCTAACAAGAGAGATAAGCTAATCTTTTGAATCATACAAGAGAATATCACCCACTCGGCAACCTCCAAGTTGAAAGGATAAAACCACAAAATTTTAAAACAGTGCCTACCTGACACTCAGTTTGAAAACAGATTTCGCAAACGTTTTATCACTTTGAAAACCTCCACATTCCACATGCATCCACAAAAAAGATAAACGAAATTCAAAAGATCACCATCTGTTCAAAATGTCCATATGCCCAAATATCCACATAACAAAGGCCATATCACATCACATCCATGTCTCATGCAAGTATATCAATCGAATGTAATGACCAAAAAGAGGGGAGTAAAATGTCACCGAGATGACGGAAACAAAGTCACTGCCACGTCGAAGTCTCTCCCCAGTCCCCGTCCGAACCCGTCACATGGTGGGAGTCAGTGACAAACTATAGAAAGAAAAACGGGTAAAACGATGATCCAGTGCAATATATAAGTGTGATAAAGTAAATAGGACATCAAACCGAAAACCAGAACTCCCAAGTCATCCATACTACTTTTCCCGATTCCCACCACGGAATCCGGAAATACCTCAAACTTGCTCATATCACCATATGCTCAACAAACCCACATCGCCCTGATCGCGATTCCGCTCTAACCGCGGGGGTCCCCTCACGCTCTGACCGCGTAGGGATCACGGGTCCTACCGACCACTTCTCCAAAAAAGTACACCCTTGCGGTGGCCAAACCGCTAGTGTACGTCACAGCGCCATGAGCCACACGATCCCATACTCGTGTAACAAACCGCGATAACTGAAACTGATAAGTAAAAATATCCATCTATGTCCTTTACGAATGTACTGTTCCGTCACAATAACCGTGCCAATGTCATTCTTTTCATTTTAAGATAATAATATTGAAAGAAACAATAAAAAAAAGATGAGGGTTGAACACCACCGTTCAACAACGTCCCCTACCTCGGTTCGGTTACCTACCTCAACCGGCGATGAAATCGGAACCTAAAAACCCTTCAAAACCTTCGCGATCCTGTTCGGACGAAAACGACGGACCTCTCGGTGTCAAAAAGTAGAGTCCGAGCTCCAACCGTTGTGTCGGTGGTACCCGCGAAGAAAAACGAGTAAAAACACCTCCTGACGGTAAAATACACCAAAAATCGTTATAAAAAATACAACCAGAAGGAAATTCCGCAAATCGGGGGTAAAATCGGGATTTCGACGGCGAAAACGGTGAGAAACACCGCTTGACTGAACGAGTTAGGCGGCTTCGTCAAGGTGCGGAGCGGCGGCGGCGTGCGGAACGGTGGCGGCGTTCAAGCCAGCGGCGGCGGCGTACGGCTTGGCCAAAATAAACGGCGGTGCGCAGGAACCCAGCTGCGGCATGCGCAGCGCGCTAGGCAGCGCGAGCGGCGTGAGCAGCAGTTCTAGCAAGCGGCAGGGCAGCGCGCGGCACAGAACGGCGCGGGTGCGCGCTGACAAGGCAGCGCTACTGCGACGGGACCTCATGCGGCCCGGCCCACCAAGCTAGCGCTGGCGCTGGCACTCCTGCGGGCGCGTAGTGCGGCTGCGGGGCTGGCGAACTAGCGGGCCGCAGGCCTAGTCCGCTGGCAGTTTGCCGTTCAGCTGGGTGGCCGTGGTGCTACAGAGCGGCGACGCGCTGTGCTGTAGAGCGGCGTTGGGCGGCCTAGCGAAGCGGCAGCGGCCTAACGACTTCGTTGACGGTGGCGGCGGCCTCCCGTCTTAGCCAACGGCGGCGTCGTCGAATCCGCCCAAGACAACAGCGGCGGCGACGACTCCGCTTAAGCGCTCCCCGTTCTGACGGAAATCCCAAGAAACCCAAACAAAAGAACAAAACCCTCACGAAAATCAAAACGATGTTAACGAAAAGCCAAGAACCGACCTGTCAACGACGGAGAAGACGATGGGATGCCCGGACCGCTCTCCGATCTCCAGTCTCCAACGGTGATGGCGTTCAAAACCCGATCTCCGATGATGACGGTGTTTCCGATTCCGAGCTCCGGCGCGCACCTCGAGGAAGAAGACGAATCATTTTTTTTCAAAAATGGGAAACGAAGGTTTTCTTGTTTCTTTTTTTCTAACATGTAAAGTAAAATCGATCCCTGAATCCTCTCTATTTATAAGAGAATTTGTAACCGTTTTAACCGTTTTTATCTTTTGTAACCGTTTCTTTCTCGATTTGCATGCCAAATTTATCGAAATGCTTCTCATGAATCGACACGGATTTTAAAGCGCCATACACCATTAATGAATATTTAAAAATCTTTTTAACCCATTAACTTAGAAAAATTACACCGGAGAATTCGTTTTTCGGATTTCCGAGTCGATTGCACATTCGTTCTCCGTTTAACGAGCTCTACAACATGAAAATCAAAATCGGTAAAATCGATAAAAACAAAAAATAAGCAAAATACCACTCATGCCGAAAATGTCGAAAAAGAAAAGAAAATTGTGAACACTAAAGACGAATTATTATTGCTAGTGGCCGGATTGTTACACTTTTAGGACAAAATAGAGGACTCTACAATTAACATAATAAGATCATTGCATCATTAGAGATTAAAAAAATAATAATTATTAGACGCGTCGGAGTGAGATGCATTATTTTCTATAGTTGATCAGAAGGGTGAATCCTATATTTGTTTAATAAATTTTTTTGATAGCATTTATTATACTCAGTGTGCACTTAGAAAAATTAGAAGAAAATTGAATAATTTCTTGAATATCCTCCTAAAAGATTGTAATTATATAATCATCCATTAAATTTCAATATATCATTAATATCATCATAAACATTAAAAAAACTAAAATCTTAAATGCTCTTCCTAGTAAAAGTTCATTCAAATTTAATAAATTAGATCTAAAATTCCAATTTTACCCCCAATAAACTAAAAGCTTAGTAAACTTATCAATAGAAAGGTAATTTCTATAATTTAAAAAATATATTTTAAGAAAAAAAAAACTAATCAAATGAAAGTGATTGATCACACATTTAATAAAGAATTAAAATTTATGGTATAAGTTGTAAAACTAAAATCGATATTCAAAACCTAAAAAAAAATGCATTAATATTTTGCCCCACAAGAAATAGTAGAGAGTAAAATCATCATTTCGTTAACTAAATTAGTATCTAGTATATCTTTTTAATCCTGATTAGCTTAAGAAAACTAATTGGGGAGAGATTTGTCATAAATTCGTATGTTTGAGGGTAGAAATGATATTTTAGATTTTGATGGGGGCATCTATGATATTTAGATTTTGTAGTTTTAATGGGTTGGGACTTATTAGTGGCCGGGCTTGTTGGGCCTGAACCTTAATTGGTCCCTTGTTGGATCCCTCAGCCAACACCTGGTCCGATTTAAACCCAATCAAGGGTGAGCATAGGTTGATTCAGTTTGATTTTTACAGTTTTTAAAAATCAAACAGAACCGAACCGAACGGAACCGAACCGAACCGAATTGAATAAATTTGGTCGGTTCGAATCGGTCAATGGGTTTTAGTAAAATATTTTTGTTTGGTTTAAATCTTTTTGAGCTACTAAAGTAAGATATATTCATAATTAAGTTTATGTTAAAAATAATTAATTTAAATATAATGGTAATTAATATTAATATATCTAATTATTTAATTATTGTTTAAGATTAATGCAAATTAATTTTAACGTTAAGATTAATATATTTAAAGTTACTAAAATGTTGATTGATTTAGTTTTTTCAGTTTTCAACTTATTAAAATCGAATCAAATCGAATCGAATTATACATTAAATCGAACCGAACCAACAAATTTCGATCACTTCGTTTTCGTAATTGGATTTGAACCGATTAACCCCTATATATACAAGATGCATTAAGATTGGACTAGGTGGGCCCGAGGTCATTTTCATCTAGAACTCTCTTGTTTTCTAGAATGATTTAAAGAAAATTTAAACATAACTCGTAAGCCTAGCGTCTCTCTCCTGTTTCAGAGAGAGAGAGAGAGAGAGAGTTGGAAGAAGTTAATTCCAAATGTTTTAGAACAAAAGTCATAGAGTGATTCGAAAATATTACTGGATAAAGAGTTACAGGCTAAACAAGTAACGTTAGCATTACATAATAAATATTTAATTATTATTTTTAATTTTATTATAATATATAGAAAGAGAGAGCGCTAGGCTCTTATACTACCTATAGTATTGGAGCTATGATACTATAGTCTTGTTCTTAATTTTAGGGTATTTAAATTAACGATTTATACCGTTAATACTGATATAAGATATTTACTTTAAAAATATATATATATAGTTTACTTTATGATTAAATAATTTTAAAATAGTTAATTTTTAATAGCTATTATGACGAGTTTGTAATTTAACGGTGTAGAAAAATTTAAATTTATATAAATTTTAATAAAAAAAACTTTAAACTATTTAAATCAAAATCATCATTCTTGATTTTGAATTCAAAAGTTCTATCCTCAAATTTTAAAAATTATTTAATTTTCACAGATCA
>CM054934.1:23881161-23950737 GCA_029168755.2 Tillandsia fasciculata | reverse complement strand
GGGTTTAGGTTAATAAGGATCTAATAGGGGAAAAAACACCTAGAGGGGGGTGAATAGGTGTAAACAATAAACACTCAAAAATCATTGTGCGATAAAACCCAATGCGGAAAAATAAAAAACACACAAGATTTTTACGTGGAAAAACTCCAAACCGGAGTAAAAAACCACGGGACCGATAACACGGCGAAATCCACTAGAATTAACACACGTACAAGGTGATATAACGTACTCACAGACGACTCAACCTTTTACCATACGCTCCTAGTAGATCTTCTCCGCTCGCTCCACGACGCTTCTCGAATCCACGATCCGCGCCCAACGCTGAATCCACAGCGTCCAACGTCGAGTCCACGACGTCCGACCGAATCCACGGTCTTCACCCAATGGCACGCTTCGGATCCACGAACGCACCTCGCTCCGAATCCACGAAAGCGATAACACCTTGAATCCACAAGGCCACGCGAGTCCACGCGCCGATTTTGGGGTAAATCGTTGTTTGTTTGGGTGGTGATGATCCGCCGAATACTTAGATCAAGAGTAGATCGGAAATACCATCTAAGTATTCATTAGTTTGATTCAACTCAAGATATGAGTATGAAAATCCTAGAATCAAACTAATCAATATAGATGAAGAACCATTAAATAGATCTAATGATTTCCGTTCTTCTCTATATGTGGATCTAAGGCCGTATAAAATGATATTTGAAAATGACGGCTCTATGTGGATGCCCTAGAAATGAAAAGAAGGGCTATTTATAGGTTAGAAACCCTAGGAAGAATATTCGGATCAAAAACAAACTTTTCTGGAAAGTTTTACCGACGGCGATCCGGATTGCGAAGCCACGATCCGGATCGCAGACGCGTAGAGAGCAATTTCCAGAAAATCGCCTGTTCGGGATCCGGATCATAATCCCGATCCGGATCGTTCATACAGTTTTACCAGAACAATGTGTTCGGGATCCGGATTGAGATTCCTGATCCGGATCGTTCAAGCCAACAGGTAAAACTCATGTTCGGGATCCGGATCATCAAATGCTGCGATCCGGATTGAACTAGTGTATGAACGAACACCCTTCGGGATCCGGATTGAAAGACACGATCCGGATCCTGAACATGTCCCATGTCCAGTTTTTGATGAATATGCAATTAAAACCTCTTCCAGGTGTTTCTACACTATAAGAAGTATTCGGATCATCAAAATTATTTAGTTAAACGTACCTGATCCTTTTGAATTCTTCTTTCTTGAGATTGAGGTATATGATCCAAAGTTTCTTCATCTTCAATCTTCAAGACTTAAACTATTCACGAAATACGCCAACTCAAATTCCGTAACAATCTCCCCCTTTGGCGGTTTCGTGACAAAACACAGATCCACAAAGAAAATTCAAAAAGATATTTTTGTTGCTATCACCATACAACAAAAATTTACAAAAGAGTTCCAGAAAATAAAAACATGAGATAAACTCCTAGAACAGACTCTAGACTTAGACATCTGTAACTCTGCACACAGAAAACATTCTTGACAAACAAAATCGTTAGATACCTCAAGAATTGAAACATTCAAAACCAAATACAGAGATAGAGTTTGATCTCATCATGACATTTGAAAGAATCAGATATGTGAAAGAACAGTGAAAGAACATAGTTAAAACCAACATATCTTCTAAGCAATTGAAAACCAAATGTCAAAGTATGTTAGTCAAATAGTTAGTATCAGCATGTCACATTCCACAAAAGGAAAACCCAAGTTGAGTTGAGATTCATACTTACCTTGATTCATTCCTTGATTCATTCACAGTCATTGTTCAGAGTTCATTGTTTTTCATTGTTCAGAGTTTATAACTCTTCAACTCTCTCACTCTCATTCTCTCCCCCTTTTTGTCACAAATAAAGCCAAAAATGTAGCATGAGCTACAATATGTAAGGAGAGTAAACAAAAAGTTCATAAGTTTCTAACAATATGCACAAAAAGAGAATTAACCTAAGAATATGCACAAACTGAGAGTTAAACTAGACTAAAAGAATCAACTAAACTAATCCAAATTCAGTTATCGAGAAATAAATCCTGCACAAAAAGACAAAGTTAGTTATCAGAATCTGAAAAGTCTGAACTCATGCAACCAATCTTGGACATAATCTTTCGCATCCGCTTGTCCATTGAGTTTATTTTCTTCGTGATGGTGATGTGAGCTGCTGTGGTTAGCTCCAGTTCATTCGCAACCCTTTGTTGTTCCTTCAACATTCGTTCCTGCTGAACGGATAGTCGTTGCTGCAACTTGAAAATTGAAGTCAATGATGCTTCATCATCTGTGCCAGGTGCTTGATGAGATGGTGATGCATCCGTGTCAGGCTTCTTTCCAATGCAGAAGCTTGAGTGACATGAGGCAGCTTGTGAAGAGATTTGACAATTGTGGACTCATCTATCATGTTCAAACATTGATGATACGTCGCCGAGGTGATGTCAACTTGAAATTTCTGTAAGATCCTCATTATGATCAATGGAAAAGGAAGTCTTTCGGTAGGATGAGGATGCTCAACATATCGTGTCATTCTGTTCCAGATGATGTATGGTATGTTGACATTCAATGCCCTTGCTTCTGACGGGTGTCCTATGAGATATAAGAACAACAACCGTTCCCATCTCACAACCTTCGTCTGCATGTTTGGAAGTATATTGTAGCAAGTGATGAAGTTCAGGAAGCGATATTCCAGACGAAGTTCTTTGGATCGAACTGATTTGTTCGTTGATTGAGTTCCCTCGAGACAAATCCCCTCAATAACTTTACACCATAAAGTATTTGTCAAATCCACTCCTTTCAGATAGTGAGCTCCTCTTCCGCTTGCTTCCATTCCCAAAACCTCACCAATCAACTGTGGGGTGATTTTAATTCTCGTTCCTTGGATATTCGTATAGAATTCCATCGGACCGTTCTCAAATTCGCGAAGATGCCGTGCATTGGTATAGAAGGTCCTCACATGGTGCAGGCAGTATCCGAGAGTTTCCGGGAAGCGACATACTTGAATGAGATTTGCTTCATCAATCAAAGTACCAAATTCAGGAGAGTGACTTCGTAGAGCTTCAATGTTCACGTGTCTTTCGCCAATGCATTCGCGATGTGCAAATGCTCTAAGCCGGTCATTGTTAACAAACACTTCTTCATCTCGTGGCGGAGAGTCCGGAGCTATTGGTGGTTCAACATCGGTCTCCTTTCTCCGTCCAAAACGTCGAGCGAGCCGCTTACGTTTTAGAGAAATAGTTGGGGCAGGCATAGGAGCCTTCCCAGAGTTCACTGGTGCTTTTCCTTTTTGCTTCGAGTCAGCAGGCACAAACTCGTCATCATCATCGTCATCCGTTAACATGTCCCAGTGTACTTCATCTGGGTTTTTCTCAAGTTCAGTATCACTGATAATTTCAACCTCTCCTTTTCTTTGAACTTTCTTAGCCCTCTTCAACTTATTGGTTGGTCTAGTGAGCACCATCGAGATAAGTAACAGTACCAACCAGGAGAAAGTCATTGATCCTAGTGCTTTGAGTTTAAAGAGAATGTCCTGTGAAAACCAACTCAAGAACATATGAAAAATTGTCAATTTTGAAAAATCTTAACACATTGTACCTAGACAATCATAATCATATAGAGAAGCTAAGAATCAAATTAGTTTTCCAAAAAGAATTTTAAAAATAGATCAATTTCATGTTTTACAAAAATTCCTCTTTTATGCCCTAAAACCGAATTTTTAGAAATCGAAGCCTAAAAACTCGTTAATCATGAAAAACCCAGCATAAAAGCAAAACTAATTGATCCAGAGTTCTTATTTCAAAAGAAATTTGATCAAAAACCATTCACAAACGAAGAAAATCCATCTTTTCTGCTCACGTTTGATGAAAAAACCTAAAAACTGTGAAAAACCGAGTTTTGATCATGAAAACTTACTTGAATCCGAAGAACTTTGAGTTTTGAAGCACCAGGAAGCAAGAGATCTAGAGAGAGAAACTCTAGAAGCTTGGAAATCAGAAATTTTGGTAAAGAAATCTTGAATCTGAAAGTTTCTATAAGAAGCCCTAGCCGCGATCCGGATCGGTCGTGAATGAGATCCGGATCGGCCACATACAGGGAATCCTGCATTCGGGATCCGGATCACTTGCCACGATCCGGATCGGCTATACGCAGGAAGAATCCTGCGTTCGGGATCCGGATCACTTTGCCACGATCCGGATCGCCTACACCTTTTTCTCCAGAAAAGTTAAAAATACAATAAAATCCAGAAAAAGTATGTAAGCACTTTATCATGTCAACTTTAAACAAATAGCATCGTTTCATACAACAAGAAATAGATTATGCAAAATCTATCAAAAATATCCAAAAATGAAACGAAGATTTACGAAAGTTAAAACACTTAAAGTTGAACAACTTCAATTACATCTATCCTGATCCTATGTGTAATGTCTTTATCAAATCATCAATTTCAGTAAAGAAAATGAAGTACCAAGATCAATAGATGTTTGAAATCCCAGATAAGTTAGATAATATATCTAGACAATCTGTTGAAGGAGTGGCTCTTTGAGCATCTTTTACTAAAAATCCCACCTTATACCAACCATGAAATACGACTGAGTCAAGTATTTCAATATGAGTTTCATCAACAATTTTCAAAACAAAAATTTGCTTTTCATTCATGGAGTTTCTTTTTCTTTCATTTTCTCCATGTGGTGGTAGTTTTCACACTCCTCATTGGGATGTAACTCTTTCCACATCTTTTGAGCATTTCACATTTCATTGACTCCCCCTCAATTGGCTATCAATTATTTAATATATAAGGTATTCAACCAAACCATTGATCTCGAATTCATACTCGACTAAGCAATCAAATATGATAATGACTATACCAAGAGATCATTGAGAGAGAAATTGACTTTGATCACTTAGAAGATGGTTTAATTAACGTAAATGATCATTGCAACATTGAAATATTATGACATCAAAGACATAATAAATTTCTAAATGCATAAAAGGATGCAATTAAAGTCAATTATGATTTATGCTCAATTAGTGTGCTATGTACAAAACATAGATAAAGAACAAAACAAAACAAAGAACAAAAACAAAACCTAATCTAAGCAAAGGTTTCAAAAGAGGTTATTTCAAGGAAAGCATGCCAATTGCTTTACGCAAGTGAATAAAACGTTTTTGATCCAAAGGTTTTGTTAAGATGTCAGCTAATTGATCTTCAGTTGAAATATATGACAGTTGAAGAATGTTTGATTCAACTAGCTCTCTAAGAAAATGATATCTAAGTTCAATATGTTTTGTTCTAGAGTGCAACACAGGGTTTTTAGAAATGTTAATGGCACTAGTGTTGTCACATAAAATGGTTACCGAAGATGTTGAAATTCGGAAATCGCTCAACACGCTCTTCATCCAAATCAATTGGGTTGAGCAACTTCCTGCAGAAATGTACTCCGCTTCGGCAGTCGAGAGTGCTATGCAGTTCTGTTTCTTACTGTGCCATGCAACAAGGCAGTGGCCAAGGTAGAAGCATGCACCACTCGTGCTTTTCCGGTCATCCACTGATCCAGCCCAATCGGCATCTGAGTATCCAACAATATCCAAAGTCGTTCCCATAGGATACCAAATTCCGAAATTGATTGTACCTTTGATATACCGGATGATCCGTTTCACCGCTTTCAGGTGAACCTCCTTCGGTGCTGATTGATATCTCGCACAAATCCCAACACTGAAGGATATATCCGGGCGACTAGCCGTGAGATATAGTAGACTTCCAATCATACTGCGGTACAGTTTCTCGTCTACATTCTCACATTGTGATTCACTTCCAAGTCCCTTATGGCTAGTTCCCATTGGAGTTGGAAAATCTTTAGAATTTTCAAGATCAAACTTTTTGACCAACTCCAGTGCATACTTGGATTGACACAAGTGAATTCCTTCATCGTTCTGCTTAACTTGTAATCCAAGAAAATAATTCAACTCGCCCATCATGGACATCTCAAATTCGCTTTCCATGGTCTCCGCGAATTTAGAAGCATCATTATCTCTCGTTGCTCCAAAAACAATGTCATCGACATAGATTTGAGCAACTATGAAATTGTTTTGATAATGCTTCACAAAGAGAGTCCTGTCAGCTCCCCCTCGAGTGTAGCCCTTTTCCAAAAGGTGCTTTGTCAACCTTTCGTACCATGCTCGCGGTGCTTGTTTCAGACCGTAAAGAGCCTTTTTCAGTCGAAAAACATGGTTAGGTAGTTTATGATCCACAAAACCTTTCGGTTGAGCTACATAAACTTCCTCATTTAAAAATCCATTTAAAAAGGCGCTCTTAACGTCCATTTGAAATAATTTGATTTTAAAATGACAAGCAATCGCAAACAGTATACGAATGGACTCGAGTCTAGCTACAGGGGCGAAGGTTTCATCAAAGTCTATACCTTCGACTTGAGAATAGCCTTGAGCAACTAACCTTGCTTTGTTCCGGATGATAGTACCTTCTTCGTTTTTCTTGTTCTTGAAGATCCATTTGGTACCTATCACATTGTGTTGCTTCGGAGGCTTTGTCAGTTCCCAGACTTCGTTCCTTTCAAATTGATGTAGCTCTTCCTGCATTGCCTTAATCCAATAATCATCTTGGAGAGCTTCATCAACACTCTTTGGTTCGATTTGAGAAACATAGCATGCAAATCCGCAAACCAATTGTCTCCGGGTTCTAACTCCTTCTTGTGGATCTCCAATTATGTTCGACTCAGGGTGATCCTTGGAGATGCGTAACGTCTGAGGTAGAGGAGTAGGCGGAGGTACACGAGATGATTCCTCCAAGAGATGGTTGACGAGTTGGCCCCATTAAGTCCATATGCAAAAGTTCCAAAGGCCGTTTGGTACCTATGTGGTTCAAATTCTTGTGTGCAGTCCTAGACTGTTTTCCCTTTTGACAACCGCCACACACAAGGTTTTGTTCAAAAGAAAGTTTCGGAACCCCTTTGACCACATCTTTATTTGAAATTCTAGAAAGTTCCTTAAAGTTTATGTGACCTAGCCTTTCATGCCAAAGTGTTTCGTTTTTCAAAGATGCTAGGTTACATTTTTCAGAAATTTTAGAAGGAACTACATAACAATTGTTTTCTGATCTAACCCCCTTTAAAAAGAAAGCATGGTTCAAGTCAGTTACAGTGCATTTATCAGATGAAAAATTAACTGAATAACCACTATCACACAGTTGACTTATGCTTATGAGGTTAGTCTTTAGGCCATGAACAAATAATACATTATCTAGAACCGGGCCATCTGGAATAGCTACCGTTCCCTTTCCAACAATTTTGGAAGACCGACCATCTCCGAAAACAACAAGTCCTCCGGAGTTTTTCTCAAAAGTTTGAAAACAGTTTTTATCGCCGGTCATATGACGGGAACACCCGCTATCCAGGTACCAAGACGAACTATCATATGCATGCAAGGAAACATTGGTAGCAAGACAGGGAAAGATCTCACCTTTGCGCACCCAAACCTTTTTGGTATGCGTCGGTAATGATCGTGAAGTTGATTTCCTAGGTGAGAGCGTCTTGCTTGAAGAATTGCTGCTCCTTGATGATGTCGTCTTGAGCGATGTACTACCAAGGCTCTTTTCCGTCAATTTGGTTGGAGTTGTTTTCCGAGGAATAGCCCTTTTGGTAGTCATTGCAAGATGTTCTTGAGGTGTGCGTTTGGCTCCAGTCTTGCAGTTTCTTCTGATGTGCCCTGAAATGCCACAACGAAAACATACCTTGGTTCTTGTCGATTCCGAAGATGATGTAGTAGGTTCGTTGTCGTTGCTTGTCGTGAACACCGGTGTCGGAGGAGGAGATACCGACTGAGGCACAAATACCGTACCACTCGAACTTGGAATGTCTCCAGTTTGAGTGTATCCGAGGCCGAACTTGTTTCTTTGACCGAGACCAAGGAGTCTGTCCAACTTACTCCTTCCAGAAGAAAATCTCTGTAAGTCATCCTTTAGTTGGCGTATGGTCTCTGTCATTTCCAATTTTTCCTGTCGGGCCTCGCCGTAGAGCTTCAAGAAGTAATTCGCTTTGTTCACCATGTCTACATAACTCTTCTCGAAATGCTCATTGGACTCTTGAAGGGAAACATTTGTCTTAATCAGATTGTCCCTTTCCACTTCAAGATCGGTTGAGATAGAGGTTACTCTTTTTACTTCATCTTCAAGATCCAGTAATCTCTCTTTCAACCCCTTGTTTTGTTTAGCCAGTTTCTTTGAATCCCTCAAAAGTTGATGGTAGGCTAAAACAAAATCTTCACCTTCCGAATTATCTGATTCATCGTCCGTTGCAATCTTTTCCACAGTGGAGTTGGACAGTGAGTCGGATGTACTTGCCATTAAGCACATGAAGGATGAAGGTTTGGTGGACGCGTGGAAAGCTGTCGCGTTGTCTTCTTCATCACTTGACGATGACTCATTTGACGTGGAGTTGTCATCCCAAGTGACTGCTTGCATCGCTTTCTTCTTAGCCGGATTCTTGTTGGGACATTCCGTTGCTATGTGGCCGTAGCCTCGACATTTGAAACACTGAACTTGTCCCTCAGAACTTTTCTTATCCTTTGAGAAGTTCTCTTGGCTTCTTGACTTGTAGCTTGAGAATCCCTTGCCTTTCTTCGACTTTCCGAAGGATGGAGTTTTGCTTGAATTTCCCCTTCGAAAGTTGCGGCGAAACTTCCTTGTCAAGAGAGCGAGCTGCTTCTCAAAGTCCTCCATAGAAATGTTCTCGTCGTCGTCCGAGGAGGATGAATCCGCGTCTTCTTCTTTAGTTGATTTCAATGCGTAACCTGAAGACTTAGAAGAGGATGCCTTTCCAGAAGAATAGTTAGTAGGAAAAGTCATTTCATAAGTTTGTAAAGCACCTACTAATTCTTCTACACGCATTTCGTCCGGGTGTTTAATTGTTTCAATGGCTGCAACCTTCGGGCGAAATCGTTCAGGAAGAGTTCTTAGAATTTTTCTTACAACTTTAAATTCTGGAATCTTCTCTCCCAAGTTAGCACATGAGTTCACGATGTCTTGCAATCGTGTGTAATAGTCAGTGAAGGATTCATTCTCTGCCATAGAGATAGAGTCAAACTTGCTCGTAAGCATTTGCAGTTTCTGAATCTTCACTAGGTTAGTTCCCTCATGCGTAACTTGAAGAACATCCCAGATTTCTTTCGCAGTCTCACATGCCGAGACGCGAGAGAACTCAGTTTGTGACAAAGCATTAAATAGAGCATTAATCCCTTTGCCATTGTAAGAAGATAAGTCTATCTCTTCCTTGGTCCATTTCGACCTAGGTTTTAAGGTGCGAACATCATCTAAAATTTCAGTTGGATTAGACCATCCTAATTCAATTGATTGCCACACCCTTTCGTCGATGGAAATTAAGAAAGCTTTCATCCGTACTTTCCAGTACGCATAATTAGTTCCATCAAAGAAAGGGGGTCGATTGATGTTTCCACCTTCAACCATTGTTTACAACCCTATTCCCGCTCTGATACCACTTGTTGGGTTTAGGTTAATAAGGATCTAATAGGGGAAAAAACACCTAGAGGGGGGTGAATAGGTGTAAACAATAAACACTCAAAAAATCATTGTGCGATAAAACCCAATGCGGAAAAATAAAAGAACACACAAGATTTTTACGTGGAAAACTCCAAACCGGAGTAAAAAACCACGGGACCGATAACACGGCGAAATCCACTAGAGTTAACACACGTACAAGGTGATATAACGTACTCACAGACGACTCAACCTTTTACCATACGCTCCTAGTCGATCTTCTCCGCTCGCTCCACGACGCTTCTCGAATCCACGATCTGCGCCCAACGCTGAATCCACAGCGTCCAACGTCGAGTCCACGACGTCCGACCGAATCCACGGTCTTCACCCAATGGCACGCTTCGAATCCACGAACGCACCTCGCTCCGAATCCACGAGAGCGATAACACCTTGAATCCACAAGGCCACGCGAGTCCACGCGCCGATTTTGGGGTAAATCGTTGTTTGTTTGGGTGGTGATGATCCGCCGAATACTTAGATCAAGAGTAGATCGGAAATACCATCTAAGTATTCATTAGTTTGATTCAACTCAAGATATGAGTATGAAAACCTAGAATCAAACTAATCAATATAGATGAAGAACCATTAAATAGATCTAATGATTTCCGTTCTTCTCTATATGTGGATCTAAGGCCGTATAAAATGATATTTGAAAATGACGGCTCTATGTGGATTGCCCTAGAAATGAAAAGGAAGGGCTATTTATAGGTTAGAAACCCTAGGAAGAATATTCGGATCAAAAACAAACTTTTCTGGAAAGTTTTACGGACGGCGATCCGGATTGCGCAAGTCACGATCCGGATCGCTTACGCGTAGAGAGCAATTTCCAGAAAACCGCCTGTTCGGGATCCGGATCATAATCTACGATCCGGATCGTTCATACAGTTTTACCAGAACAATGTGTTCGGGATCCGGATTGAGATTCCACGATCCGGATCGTTCAAGCCAACAGGTAAAACTCATGTTCGGGATCCGGATCATCAAATGCCATGATCCGGATTGAACTAGTGTATGAACGAACACCCTTCGGGATCCGGATTGAAACGACATGATCCGGATCCTGAACATGTCCCATGTCCAGTTTTTGATGAATATGCAATTAAAACCTCTTCCAGGTGTTTCTACACTATAAGAAGTATTCGGATCATCAAAATTATTTAGTTAAACGTACCTGATCCTTTTGAATTCTTCTTTCTTGAGATTGAGGTATATGATCCACAGTTTCTTCATCTTCAATCCTCAAGACTTAAACTATTCACGAAATACGCCAACTCAAATTCCGTAACAAAGAAAGGGGGAAAAGTTCATCTGGACGGATAAGTGCCAGAGAAGCTTCGAGGAGCTTAAGGATAGGTTGACGCGAGCCCCGATTCTCGCCCTGCCAGAGCCAGGGGAGGATTACGAAGTATATTGCGATGCGTCGCGAAATGGATTGGGTGGAGTACTCATGCAACGGGGAAAGGTCATAGCTTATGCATCAAGGCAGCTTAAGGAGTATGAGCGGAATTACCCCGTGCACGATTTGGAACTCGCAGCGGTGGTGTTTGTCCTCAAGCTTTGGAGACACTACCTGTATGGGGCACACTGCAATGTGTACTCAGATCATAAGAGTCTCAAGTACCTCTTCACCCAAAGGGAGCTAAATCTGCGACAAAGGCGGTGGCTTGAGCTATTAAAGGACTACGATCTAACGATCCACTATCACCCGGGAAAGGCCAACGTGGTGGCCGAGGCGGATGTAAGCGCCATTACACGGCAGGATAGTCTGATTGCGGAATTTTCGCGATTGAGACTAGAGGTAGTACCGGCAGGGACAGTCGCACAACTTCTGACACTGGTGGTCAGACCTACTCTGCTGGACAGGATTCTCGAAGGCCAATCGACTGATACTCAGCTCCAGCTGGTGCGGAGTAGAATAACCGCCGACAAGGAGAGCGATTTCATGGTAGACTCCGACGGCACGATACGATTTCGGGGACGAATCTGCGTGCCGGATCTACCGGAGCTCAAGGAGGAGATCCTGCGGGAGGCGCATACTGCCCCATATGCAGCGCATCCCGGGGGAACGAAGATGTACAAGGACGTCAAGCAAACCTTCTGGTGGCCCAAAATGAAGGGAGACGTGACGCGATTTGTGGCACACTGCCTGGTGTGCCAACAGGTGAAGGCCGAGCACCAGCGCCCGGCAGGAAAATTGCAACCTTTACCGGTGCCCGAGTGGAAGTGGGACATGATCACCATGGATTTTGTGACCGGATTCCCGAGATCGCCACAGGGACACGATGCGATATGGGTGGTCGTGGACCGTTTGACGAAATCGGCCCACTTTTTGCCCATACACACGACGTGGACTCGGGAACGACTGGCACAAACATACATCGATGAGATAGTAAGGTTGCACGGTGTACCGACATCCATCACGTCGGACAGAGACACACGTTTTGTGTCGAACTTTTGGCGAAGCCTGCAACAAGCGATGGGGACCAAGTTGCACTTCAGCACAGCTTTTCATCCGCAAACCGATGGGCAATCAGAGCGGGTGATACAGATCGTGGAGGACATGCTTCGAGCGTGCGTTCTGGACTTGGGCGAAGGGTGGGCACGGTGTTTGCCCCTGGTGGAATTTGCCTACAATAATAGTTACCAGGCCAGTATTCAGATGGCGCCGTACGAGGCACTGTACGGGCGCCGCTGTCGGTCTCCAATATGCTGGGACGACTTAGGTGAGCGAAAGTTTCTGGGCCCAGATTTGGTGGAGGAGACCGAAGCAAAGGTGCGATTAATTAAGCAAAGGCTACTGACCGCCCAGAGCAGACAGAAGAGTTACGCGGACAACAGACGCCGAGACTTAGAGTTCATGGTGGGCGAGCATGTGCTGCTCCGGGTTTCACCCTCCAAGGGAAACCGACGTTTCGGCATAAAGGGAAAGCTAAGCCCGAGGTACGTGGGACCGTTCGAAATCCTGGAGCGCGTAGGACCGGTGGCGTACCGCTTAGCCCTGCCACCGAACCTCGAACGAGTCCACAACGTCTTCCATGTTTCAATGCTCCGGAAATACCTGGCAGACCCCTCTCATGCCTTGGATGCCTCCACCATCGAGTTGCGAGAGGATTTGAGCGTCGAGGAGACGCCGGTGCGGATTTTGGCAAGAGAGGACAAGAAGTTGCGCAACCGAACAATCCCCTATGTGAAGGTCCAGTGGAGCAACCACGAAGAGCGCGAGGCGACGTGGGAACTGGAGTCGAAAATGAGGGAATGTTTTCCCGAGGTGTTTAGTGAGGTTTGAGCTTAAGTTTCGGGACGAAACTTTTTATAAAGTGTGAGTGGTGTAGTGACCCGACCCTTAGGGGTATTTTTGAACTCACATGTAATCGCTTAAGCCTTAAGCGAAATAAAATTATTTAATTTTCAAAAGTCGGCCGGGACAAGGTGTGTGTATTTTTCTGCGATAGAGCGCGAAAAACGATGACCGACGGTGCGATCGGATTCGAAATCCGATGTCGGGATCTCCCGGAACGGGATCCTTAGCGACGCGGTAATTAGTCACGCATCGGAAACCGTGCAAAATATCTTGCACCCGTTAGAGATAAGGTGGGTTATCTCGTAGGGGATAATTAATTAATTAATTAATCAATTATCCGGTGACGGAAATTTAAATCCTCCTACGTACGAATAAAAGGGGGGATTTTATCTCGCGGATTGGATAAGAGATAAAATCCAGATACTTAAATTTGGAAATTTATCTTTCCAAGATTATTTAATGAAGGGGATTAAATAATCGGTGACCGGGATTTGAAAATTGGAAATTTAAATAACCGATGATTTAAATCCAAGTGGGAATTTATCCCCCATGATTATTTAATGAAGGTGATTAAATAATCGGTGGCCAGGATTTAAAGGGTGAAGATTTTATCTCGTAAGTCAGATATTTATTTGAGAAATAGAAACAGGATGTTTTGGGTTTTCCTAGTTACGCACGTGTAAGATAAAGCGGATATTAATTAAATAATTAAGTAATAGGGTTATCGGTAAGGACTAATCAATTAATAAATTAATTAATCGGAGTCAAAATATCCGAAAGGATTTTGACGGTGCGTATGCGTGAAATTGGATAAAAAGGATAAATAGATAGGGAGATCTATTTATTCCCCCGTTTACCGAACGAAACCCTATCTTTAAAATACCGCCTCCTCAAACCCTCCTCTTTCGTGCGTACCGAAACCCCAACCGGTGAAGAAAAGGAAAGAAAAGAGAGAACGGAACCCTAACCGGAGGAAGGAGAAGGAAAAGAGAAGGAGCCGATCGTCCCAAACGCCGACCCGAAGGCAAGAAACACGACCGGACACCTTCCCGACGATCTCCGGTTAGTAGAATATTTTTTAGTAATTTTTTCGGATTTTTCCTGTCGCCTTTCGTCAATTTCTGGAGTTTCTCCGCCGTCCCCGTCGCCGTCGTCGTAATTGTGCTAGACGGACGGAACGGACGGCGGAGACGCGCGGTGCCGCTAGGGCATCGCGCGGGGAGGGGGAAAACAATCGCGGACGACCGGACGCCGCCGCAAGCGGCGACGGCGCCGCGCGGGTCGCACCCGCGCGGGCGCCGCGCGGGGCGCCGCGCGGGGTGCCGCGCGGCGCCGCGCGGGCACCCGCGGGGTGCCGCGCGGGCGCCGCGCGGGCACCCGCGCGGGGTGCCGCGCGGGCGGCCCGCGCGGGGCGCCGCGCGGGCACCCGCGCGGGGTGCCGCGCGGGCGGGCCGCGCGGCGGGCCGCGCGGGCCGGGGGCCGCGCGGGGGGCCCGCGGCGCGGAGCCGCGCGGCGGGCGCGCGCGGGTGCCGCGCGGGCGCCCGCGGGCGGCCGCGCGGGCCGCGTGTCCGCACGGGCACCGCGCGGACGCCGCGCGGGGCACTATGCGGGCGCCGTCCGCGGAGCCACGCCGCGCGCGGCTCCGACGGACGGCGACGGCCGCTCAAGGCAAGGGTGTCCCGCCGGACAGCGGGACGGTGCCGGACTCTTCGTACATAATAGAGTGGGGTATTTCTGTTGCAATATGTTAGTATGTATTCTGATCTTAGTATCCGTGCGGACTTTTTATAGGTCCAGGTGCGCAGCGGGAGAGTGCAGAGGGCTCGGGTGACCCGTCTTCTCTCCAACCAGGTGGGTAGGGTTGCTATAAGTGCAACAAGTGCAGTAAGTGCATTTATCGCCATTAAAGTACTCTTAAATTTACCTAACAAAGTAGATGGACAGTTTAACCTTTCGCTTAATGATGTTTTATCTAACAATTTAAGCGGCTGCGGTCGCGGTGCTCACCACACGCCAATCTTGGCAATCCGGTTTCGGATGCTGCACGTACACCGGCGGATCGGGCCACCGCATGGTGTACTTTTCCGGAAAAGTGGTCTTTTTGACCCGTGTGCCTCACAAAGGGGTGGGAGCCGTGAGGACCTCTTCACGGCAGCTATAGGGGCCGCACTAGCCCCGTGAAGAGGTTAAAAGCATCAAAAGGTGTTTGTGCACGAGGGGGGACTTTAGTCTCCCCGACAGGTACTCTGGGGTTGGTGCCCAGTTTAAAATATGCACAGGGGTTTAACGAAAGGTTACGGTGTACTCGGTGTTTTCGGTTCGTTTTTCCTTCCTTGGTACTATTAGACATCTACTTTGTTTGTCACTGACGTTACCCACTCCGTGACAGGTACTGCTACTAGGTGCGTCAGCCGGGGTGACGGTGGGACTGCGTCGTGAGGACCGTAGTCGGACACTTGGTTATTATGATTATATCTCATTTCCTTTTTCGTATAAATACTTAATTTGCTTGTGGATGGCTTTAGTTGTGAACATGTATTAATTAGCTCTGTGGATGAGGTGTATTCTTATGTTTTAATTACGTTTAGTGGCGTTCCTTTTATGCGGCATGTTTTCATGATAAATTAAAGGATTGCGAAAATGTTTTCTCAAAACGAAGTGCCGTGTGGGCACGGGTTTTGCAAACGCTGGGTTTTATCCTTTCCAAACACTGACGCCGCTTATAAACTTGCTTTAATTGGTGATGAATGTCTACGGTATGGTTGTTGGTTGGTGATTAATGTGTGATGAATTGTATGTTGTAAATGAGACGCCGTGCATATACAAAGGAGACTCTGTCCGTGGACAGAGTGAATTTGTGTATGTGGCGGTCTGGCACGCACCGGGGTTGAGGTTTATATCACCTTATTAAGAAAAAAAAAATAGACACGCAATTTTTCACTTTAAATGACTCAAAAACCCCCGGGGGCGTGACAAAAACCTTCTCCAAAAGCTCCAAAATGGAGAAGGGAAACACCTTTTAAAGCCATTGAAGGGGAAAACCAGAAAATCACCCCCTGGAGCTACAGTACTGGGCCCGGCCCGCAACCCGCGAGCCGGGCCGCCACGTGGCGCCCATCCGAGTGCCCTCCACAACCAGATGGGCGGCACGGATGGGGCCACGCAGCCCGATCCAAGTGGGCGCGGCGCGCCCAATGGAAGCGCGCCGCGTGTCCCACTCGGGGACCGCGCGCAGCCTGCCCCGCGTGCGCGCGCTGCCCAACGAGCGCGCGCCACGTGGGCCGCTGCCGGCCAGCCAGCACACGACGCGTGCCTTCACGGACACTACGTGGACCACGCCTGTTGCGCCGGCCCAGTAACAAAGCGCCACGTGTCCTCCGTCGTTCCACAGCCCTTCATGCACCCGAAAACACCGTAAACTTCGGGTTGCCCGTTTTCGCGCGTCCGGACTCAGATAAATACATGTAAATAGCCGATTTTCATCGTTTTTCTGCGCTGAATCCAAATACGAAGTCCGTTTTGCAAGAATCCAATTCTAATTTTTGGCGAAACTCCACATTAGGCAATCTTGATCCATTTCTTGCACTGAGTCCGTTTCTTGGGTCCGATTTGCGCGCAATCAACACTATCCACAGAAATAGGCCTCCACAAGCTGTCGATCATACTGTAATAACCACGAAGTTCCGGGTCTTCACATCCTCCCCCACTAAAAGAAAGTTTCGTCCTTGAAACTAACATAGCCCAAAAGGAGTCTCAAATCAGAAGGGCAAATATCCAACATCCTCGTCACCGGCTCTCAAAGCGTCACCCGCTTTCCGTGATCAATCTACAACAACATCAACCATCTGTATGGCATGGCCTAGGTGCGCCGTTCCTCCATTCTCGAGCTAGAATCCACAACGGCGTCTCACGTACTCCAGACACTCACTGGTCTCAAGTGGAGCGAGTCGAACATCGACGGGGAATTCGAACATATCGCCTCTAAGCTGAGTCATGGAAAACATCAAGGATTCCAACAGGTCACGGGAAAAAGAAGAAACAACAGGTAACCACTGATCCACAACACTCCCAAAATCTTCTCCTCAAAACCAACTCATTCAAGAAACCTGAAGTACACCCACGCAGTTATCCATATAAGAAGGGAGTCCAAAATCAGAAACATCAACAACTACAACTCTGAGTTGGAGAGTCACCGAAAATTAGCGAAGAGTTGAAGTTGTCCCTGCTGTGGTTGTCATTCTGTCCTTGCTCCACATCAACTGGGGACCCTTAATTTAACACTCTCTGATCTCACCCGTCAGTGTGGGTTGCTCGGCTGAAACCGAAATCTGGAAATGGCCACTCTAGGGCACGGTTTTCGGCCCTATTCCTCTAATCCGTCCCAGTAATGGCGCTTACTGCGCAAGCATTGCTCAAGCTCTGCACTATACTCCGGCCCAAAACATCTACACACACCCAAGACTACAGTAGGGGCATCACTACAACTCAATCACTGCTGACAGGACGAAAGATCCATCGTCTCCTCCATCAGGTAACACACTGAGTCTAACAACCCCTTTATTCATCATAATCAATAACTATACCATCAGCTCACAGTTGTGCTGGTGCCATCCAATGAGGTGCCTTCAATATCGACGCGGTTCCTAGAACCACGTTAATAACAATCTCAATCTCCTTGCCCGGCGGCATTCTCATCAACTCAGGTGGACTCATATTCGAGAACTCGCGGGCATTAAGGGCACCCTTGAGTCCCGGGGCCGCCGTAGGCACCTTTATCACAGTCACTAACTGGGCAATACATCCTTGGCTCATGATCTGCCTGACTCTTGTTGACACGCTGTCGCTGCAACTAGTGCAATCTACCAACACCTGTAAACGAACTCCTCCTGTCCAGCTCGTAGAAGTTCACAGTACTCTCACCACAATCAAAAATGGTAAGATGCCATACCGACCAATCCAATACATCGGGTCGAAAATCTTGGGCTGCCGTAAGACTAGCTAGTCAACGGGTATAACTCACAGCCTAACTGCACTGGACATATTCCACAAACCTCCTCCACGTGCACATCCTAATCAAGTATCTATACCTCAAGTGCACGTGGTAGCCACTCTACCTTTAGTCCGTGCAGGGATGCACCTCGTTCTAACTCAGATAACTGAAAAGGAAATCATACCTGCGACAACACATCCCACTGATGGGACGCCCTCCAACCAGGTTGCACAGACTCAACTGCCAGCGCTAGTGGTCGTCGCTCAATCTGTCTGAGAATATCCTGACTATCCCCAAAGAAAGTACCATCTCTGCCTCCACTCATACTGCGGCAATGATCGCAGCCCATCATGCTTCCGCTGCGCCACTCTGATACTGATGCTGACGCTGCCGTCGGGGTCCATCCGACCTCTGGCGCCTCAGAAGTCCTCGACCCCAAAGAAGGAATCAAGAAGGTCTCTGCCCACTAATCTGCCCTCCATCATCTGGCACTGAGTGCCTCCATCTGTCCAAAGGAACTACAACGCTATGCCCCATCGGGGCATCCAAAATCTGAAGTCAGAGGGACAGAATGAGCCAAGAAGGTATCCTAGCGCAATCCTAACCCAGCACACACACATCCCATGCTCCTCGTCCCTCATAATGTGGAGCCTGCAGTTCATCAACTGTGTAAACCCTCTGGCATAAAAAGGCTCTCAAATAGTCTATCCAGCACCACCACCCATGACTCTGCCTCCCAAGGCTCCAAACTCAATTCTACGAGTCGGGATAGGTCAAACAGCCAAACCTGACTCAGTTGATCAATAGTGTCCCACTGCTCATCTGCTATCCATTGTCCACCCTGCCTCGGTGCCTCCGCACTAAAAGTCGACACCGAGGGGGCTGCTCGCTCAACCGGCATCACTGAGATCGTTGCCACCAGGGATACTACAAAGGGGTTGGTCTCGATGGAAAGCACTGTCGGAGGTGCCTACTGCTCAAACAACTGTATCATCCTATCCTCTGCTCACTCCGCCGCCGATATGCCACTGCCAATCCTGTCATATGGGTCCAGAGCTCTCTGACCTCAATCTGGGTATCCGGCCCGAAACTGCCTATCCTGGCCCGCAAGCTGCAATAGGGTGCACACGGGTTAGAACTCTGCGTCAGGGAGACACCGCTCACTGTGACAAACCGCACAATAGAACACACAACAAAGCACTCGACCCAATCCAGCGAAAGTCTAAGACATGTCACCCATTCCATAACATTATGTTGTCTGCAGCCAACATTATCGCTTAGGAGAATAAACATGCCAATCACTCGTCCCGTTCTTTGGGAGAGGTATGAAACTCAATCAGGACTCTCGCTATAAGTCACGACTCTCTCGTAGTCATCCTAAGGTCCAACCACAAGCCTAGGGTTTCTATGTCTATAATGACCTACATCCTAGGCTCTGATACCACTCTAGTCTGTCACGCCCCGGGGTCGAAACTACGACCCGGGCTCGCCAACAGATCCGCCACCTATGCGAAACTCCGCATAGGCGAAGCGTCCAACCTGCAAAGTACCATCTAACAACTAAACAGATATCAGAGCTGAAGAAAAACTGCTGTAATAAAAACCTGAATCACTGTACAACTGAAAAAAAAATACAAGTACAATATCCATCTACCATAAATAATGATACAATAATCCGATCCACTGAAACTGTAATACAAGTAAAAGCCACCTATACAACATCTATAAATCCAAAAGGGAGATAAGCTGAAATAATAAAAATACAACTGTGTACAGTGAAACCCACAATCCGGGTTGGTACATCTATCCCACTGTAGAAATCAACACTGGTAGGGATCTATCTCGCGACTCCCTCGCCTCGAACCGTCAACCGAAAGGTCAGCAACTCCCGCAGCAGATACTGCAAAACAAGGGAGGAAAGGAGAAAAACAACAATGGGGGTGAGAACCACTAGTAAAACCAGTAGCCTCCCCCTATGGGTAAAGCCTCAAACCCCGACGTACCCACTAAGTCTACCAGATGCAAGAGAAGGAGTAAGAGAGGTGGTAAGCTATAAACAGAAATACTGATAAGAGAAAGCTACCACTAGTATGCCTCTAAATGCTGTGCTAAGAAGTATAGTTAAATGTATGCATCAGTAAATAAATGCCTGCCTGAATAAACCCAATCCGACCACCAGTAAACACTGGTACTGCCTGCTGTGCCTGCCAAATCGGGTATGCTGGCCAACGCATAATACCGATAGGGGATAGGAGTCTCAAGGACTCAAAGTCTGTATATCGCACACTCCGGAGTGGCACTCGAGGGGAGCGACCCACACGAGTAAAATGCCTGAGTAATAAGTATAATAGTAGTATAAATCAGCAGGACTGGATCACGACTCTAATCAAAGTGGGAAAACCCCATCCACTACATAAAGCCCGATCCCCCAATCTGATGCAGCTGTAAATACCCGGTCGGCCGCCCAAAGTCCGCGGTCACCGCAATATCCCACAAATCCCTCAAATCAAGCCCGACCTGTCATCCCTAATCCGATGCACAAGTCACCATTCGGTCAACCGCCCAAAGTCTGCGGTAGCCGCAATACCCTGCCCACGTCCAATCTCATTTGGAGGTAAAAGGAGTCATGAACAATGCTTAGTCTCATAAGGAATAGAAAAAAAAAAAAAAAGAATAAACTCCCACTCAATTGGCTATCAATTATTTAACATATGAGGTATTCAACCAAAGATTGATCTCGAGTTCATACTTGACTCAATTGTCAAATAAGATAAAGACTATACTAAGAGATCATTTGAGAGAGAAATTGACTTTGATCAACTAAAGATGACTTAATTGATATAAATGATCATTGCATCAAATGAATTATCATGATATCCAAACCATAATAAATTTCTAAATATATGAAAGGATGCAGTTGAAGTCAATAACATATGCTCAGTTAATATTCTATGTACAAGCATAGATAAAGAACAAAGACACAAAACAAAACCTAAGCAATGGTTTCAAAAATTATTATTTCAAAGAAAGCATTTCAATTGCTTTACGAAAATGAATAAACCGTTTTTGATCCAAAGGCTTTGTTAAAATGTCAGCTAATTGATCTTCAGTTGAAATGTAGGAAATTTGAAGAATACTTGATTCAACTAGCTCTCTTAGAAAATGATATCTAAGTTCAATGTGTTTTGTTCTCGAGTGCAACACAGGGTTTTTAGAAATATTTATAGCACTAGTGTTGTCACAAAGAATGGTTACCGAAGTTGTAGAAATTCGGAAGTCGCTCAACACGCTTTTCATCCAAATGAGTTGGGTTGAACAACTACCCGCTGAAATATATTCCGCTTCGGCAGTCGAGAGTGCAATGCAGTTTTGCTTTTTACTATGCCATGCAACAAGACAATGGCCAAGATAAAAACATGCACCACTCGTACTCTTCCGATCATCCACTGATCCTGCCCAATCAGCATCTGAATATCCTATTATGTCGAGAGTTGTACCCATAGGATACCAAATTCCGAAATTCAAGGTTCCTTTGACGTACCGGATGATCCTTTTCACCGCTTTCAGGTGAACCTCCTTCGGTGCTGACTGATATCTCGCGCAGATCCCAACACTAAAGGATATATCCGAGCGACTAGCCGTGAGATAGAGTAGACTTCCAATCATGCTGCGATAAAGCTTCTCGTCTACACTTTCACTAAGAGATTCACTTCCTAACCCCTTGTTGCTAGTTCCCATCGGAGTCGGAAAGTCTTTAGAATTTTCTAATCCGAACTTCTTGACCAACTCCTTTGCATACTTGGATTGGCACAGATGGATTCCTTCTTCACTTTGCTTTACTTGCAATCCAAGAAAGTATGTTAGTTCGCCCATCATGGATATCTCAAATTCGCTTTCCATAGTTTCAGCGAATTTAGAAGCATCGTTATCCCTTGTTGCACCGAATACAATGTCATCGACATAGATTTGTGCCACAATGAAGTTATCCTGATAATGCTTCACAAAGAGAGTCCGATCCGCTCCCCCTCGAGTGTAGCCCTTTTCCAAAAGGTACTTTGTCAACCTTTCGTACCATGCTCGCGGTGCTTGTTTTAGACCGTAAAGAGCCTTTTTCAAACGAAAAATATGGTTAGGTAGTTTATGGTCAATGAAACCTTTCGGTTGAGCCACATAAACTTCCTCATTTAAAAACCCATTTAAAAAGCGCTCTTAACGTCCATTTGAAAAGTTTGATTTTAAAATGACAAGCGATTGCAAACAAAATACGAATGGACTCGAGTCTAGCTACAGGGGCGAAAGTTTCATCAAAGTCTATACCTTCTACTTGAGAATAGCCTTGAGCAACTAGGCGTGCTTTGTTCCTGATGATGGTACCATCCTCATTTTTCTTGTTCTTGAAAATCCATTTAGTACCTATCACATTGTGTTGCTTCGGAGGCTTCGTTAGTTCCCAGACTTTGTTTCTTTCGAACTGATGGAGCTCTTCTTGCATTGCTTCAATCCAGTAATCATCCTGAAGAGCTTCATCGACGTTCTTTGGTTCTATCAAGGAGACGTAACATGCGAATCCACAAACCAACTGTCTCCGAGTCCTAACTCCTTCTTGTGGGTCTCCAATAATGTTTGATTCAGGATGATCCTTGGAGATGCGTAGCGTTTGAGGTAACGGAGTGCTCGGAGGTATGTGAGATGATTCCTGCACATCAGATAAACTTGAAGAACCATTAGATGCATCAACATTATCGGAAGAATTATTATGAGAAGATGCATTTATAGGAGTATCATCATCAAGAGACATATCAGGGGTAGATTTATCAGATGCAAAATGAAAAGCTTCATCTACTTTAACATTAAAAGATTCTACCATCGTTTTAGATTCGAGGTTAAATACCCGATATGCTCTACTATTTGTAGAATAACCCATGAAAATCCCTTCGTCACTTCGAGAGTCGAATTTTTCAAGATTTTCACGATCACGTAAAATATAACAGCGACTCCCAAAGATTCAAAATATTTGATATTCGGTTTTCTACAAAACCATAGCTCATATGGTATATTTAAAGTTCCCGGGCGCAAATACACACGATTGATTACGTAGACGGCGGTGTTCACTGCTTCAGCCCAAAAATGTAACGGGAGTTTTCGGCTGTGAAGCATGACCTGCGCCATCTCTTGTACTACCCTATTTTTGCGCTCGACTACACCATTCTGTTGAGGTGTATAGGGTGCAATTCATGTTTTATGCCGTTGGAAGTGCAAAAATCAATGAATTTTGAATTTATAAATTCTCCACCTCTATCCCTTCTAACACGAATGATCTTTTCATTTTTCTCAATCATAATACGATGACAAATCTCATGAAAAGAATCGAAAGTATCCGCTTTCTCTTTTAAAAATGTTACCCATGAATATCTAGAGAAATCATCAACCAAAAGAAAAATGTACCATTTACCTCCCAAACTTGGTTGACGAGTCGGCCCCATTAAGTCCATGTGCAGTAATTCTAAAGGCCGTTTGGTTCCCACGTGGTTCAAGTTCTTGTGCGCGGCCCTTGATTGTTTTCCCTTTTGACAACCTCCACACACAGTGTTTTCTTTAAAAGATAATTTAGGAACTCCATTAACCACGTCTTTATTTGAAATCCTTGCTAGTTCCTTAAAATTAATGTGACCTAGTCTTTCATGCCAAAGTGTTTCGTTATCTAAAGAAACTAGGTTACAATATTCAGAAATTTTGTTAGGAACTACATAGCAATTATTTTCAGATCTAACCCCTTTCAAAAAGAATACATGGTCCTTATCAGTTATAATACATTCCGCAGAAGAAAATTTAACTGAAAAACCATTATCACAAAGTTGACTTATGCTAATGAGGTTAGTCTTAAGGCCTTCAACAAATAAAACATTGTTCAAAACCGGGCCTTCTGGAATAGCAATTGTTCCTTTTCCAACAATTTTAGAAGAACGACCGTCTCCGAAAACTACAAGTCCTCCGGAGATTTTCTCTAAAGTTTGAAAACTGTTTTTGTCACCGGTCATGTGACGGGAACATCCACTATCCAGATACCAAGACGAGTTGTCATAAGCATGCAAAGAAGTATGAACAACAAGACAAGGGAAGATTTCACCTTTGCGCACCCAAACCTTTTTGGACTGCGTCGGCAATGTTTGTGAAGTTATTTTCCTTGGTGAAAGCGTCTTGTTTGATTCATCGGTTTTCTTTGACATCATCGTCTTGTGGGGTGAACTACCAAGGTTCTTTTCTTTTGAAAAATTCTCCTTTGATTTCCGGGGAATGACCTTGTTGGTAGTTGTTGCAAGAGGCGCTTGATTTGATCGTTTCGCTCCAATCTTGCAATCTCTCCTTATGTGCCCTGCAAAACCACAACGAAAACATACCTTTGTACTTGATGATCCCGAAGTAGATGAGGTAGGCTTGTTATCGTTGTATGCAGTGAATTCCATCGTCGGAGGAGGAGATACCGACTGGGGCACAAAAACTGTTCCACTCGAACTAGGACTGTCTCCAGTTCGATTGTATCCAAGGCCCAAACGATTTGTTTGACCAAGACCAAGCATCTTATCCAACTTACTCCTTCCAGAAGAAAATCGCTTCAAATCATCCTTAAGTTGGAAAATGGTCTTCGTCATTTCCATCTTTTCTTGACGAGCCTCGGAGTAGAGCTTCAAGAAGTAATTTGCTTTATCCACCAGTTTGACATGTTCCTTCTCGAAATGCTCATTTTTCTCTTGAAGGGAAACATTTACTTTTACCAAGTTATCCCTTTCCACTTCAAGAGCGTTTGAGAGAGAAGTTGCCCTTTTTGCTTCTTCTTCGAGATCCTGCAATCTTCTTCTCAAACTCTTGTTTTGCTTTGCCAATTTCTTTGAATCCTTTAAAAGTTTATGGTAGGCAAAAGCAAAGTCTTCACCTTCGGAATTACTCGATTCGTCGTCCGTTGCATTCTTTTCAACTTGGGAGGAGTTGGACAAAGAATCAGATGTACTTGCCATAAAACACACGTAAGGTGAAGATGTGGACGCGTGGAATGCCGTTGCGTTGTTATCCTCATCACTGGAAGATGACTCATTGGAAGTTGAGGTGTCATCCCAAGTGATGGCTTGCATTGCCTTCTTTGACGGATTCTTGTTGGGGCATTCCGTTGAAATGTGACCGTAGCATCGCCACTTGAAGCATTGGACTTGTCCCTCCGAGTTTTTCTTGTCCTTTGAAAAACTCTCTTGCTTTCTTGACTTAAGGCTTGAAGTTCCCTTGCCTTTCTTCGACTTTACGAAGGATGAGGTTTTACTTGAATTACCCCTTCGAAAGTTTCGGCGAAATTTCCTCGTCAAGAGAGCAAGTTGCTTCTCGAAATCCTCCATTGATAGGTTCTCATCATCGTCTGAGGAGGATGAATCCGCGTCTTCTTCTTTTGTTGTTTTCAATGCAAAACCTGAAGACTTAGAAGAAGATGGCTTTCCAGAAGAATAGTTAGTAGGAAATGTCATTTCATATGTTTGAAGTGCACCAACTAATTCTTCTACACGGATTTCGTCCGGGTGTTTAACTGTTTCAATGGCTGCAACCTTTGGGCGAAATCTTTCAGGAAGAGTCCTTAAAATCTTTCTTACAACTTTAGATTCTGGAATTTTCTCTCCCAAGTTAGCACATGTATTCACGATGTCTTGCAATCGTGTATAGTAATCTGTGAAAGATTCATTTTCTGCCATAAAAATGGAGTCAAATTTGCTCGTAAGCATTTGCAGTTTTTGAATCTTCACAAGGCTTGTTCCCTCATGTGTAACTTGTAGAACATCCCAGATTTCTTTCGCAGTCTCACATGCCGAGACGCGAGAGAATTCAGTTTGTGACAAAGCATTAAATAAGGTGTTAATTCCTTTGCCATTGTAAGAAGATGCATCAATTTCTTCCTTGGTCCATTTCGACCTAGGTTTGATGGTGCGAACATCAGCAATAATTTCAGTTGGATTAGACCATCCTAATTCAATTGATTGCCACACCCGTTCGTCGATGGAAATTAAAAAATCTCTCATCCGTACTTTCCAGTAGGCATAGTTTGTTCCATCGAAGAACGGGGGTCTGTTGATGTTTCCACCTTCAACCACTGTTTACAACCCTATTCCCGCTCTGATACCACTTGTTGGGTTATGATAATATGGATCTAAATAGAAAAAAAAAAACACCTAGAGGGGGGTGAATAGGTGTAAACAATAAACACTCAAAAATCTTTGCGTAATAAAACCCAATGCGGAAAAATAAATAACACGCAAGATTTTACGTGGAAAACTCCAAACCAGGAGTAAAAAACCACGGGACCGATCACACGGTGAAATCCACTAGATTAAACACGTACAAAGGTGATATAACGTACTCACACACGACTCAACCTTTTTCCATACGCTCCGAGTTGATCTTCTCCGCTCGCTCCGCAACGCGCCTCGAATCCACGATTTGCGTCCAACGCCGAATCCACGGCGTCCAACGTCGAGTCCACGACGTCTGACCGAATCCACAGTCTCCACCAAATAGCACGTCTTGATCACACGAATGTACCTCGCTCTGAATCCACGAGAGCGGTAGCACCTTGAATCCACAAGGCCACGCGAATCCACGGGCCGATTTTTGGCAAAATCGTTGTTTTGTTGGTGGTGAAAATCTGCCGAATACTTAGATCAGAGATAGATAGGAAATACCATCTAAGTATTCATTAATTTGATTCTACTCAAAATCTGAGTTTGAAAACCTAGAATCAAATTAATCAATATAGATGAAGAAACATAGAATAAATCTAGTTTTTTCTTTCTTCTCTATATATGTGGATTTTTCTAAGTTTTTCTCCGTTGATTTTTTCCAGTCATTTCCGGAGTACAAAACTTAAAAATGGATTCCTTTTGGATTACCCTAACAGATAAAGTTAGGGTTTATTTATAGGTTAGAAACCATTGGAAGTGGATAAGTATCAAAAACTACCTTATCTGGAAATTTTCGGGTCGACGGTCCGGACTGGAATAAGTAGGGTCCGGACTGTCGTCAATAAACAGAACTTTTCCAGAAAACCACGTTCGGGGTCCGGACTGAAAGAACCACGGTCCGAACTGAACCAGGGGTGTTCCGGACTGGATTTGCGCATGAACCTACCTATGTTCGGGGTCCGGACTGAAGTACCCTGATTCGGATCCAGAACATATTACATATCCAGTTTTTGATTTTTATGCGATTAAAAACCCATCCAAGTGTTTCTACACTATAAGAAGTATTCGGATCACCAAAATTATTTAATTAAACGTACCTGATCCTTTTGAATTCTTCTTTCTTGAGATTGAGGTATATGATCCAACCATCTTCATCTTCAATCTTCAAGACTTAAACACTTTCACGAAATACGCCAAGACAAATTCCTTAACAACCAGTAACATAAGTATCGTAAAACAGCAGGACTGGATCACGACTATGATCAAAGTGGGAAAATCCATCCACTAAAGAAATCTGATACCCAATCTGATGCAATAGTACTCAATAAGTGGGAACTCCATCCACTAGAGAAGTCTGATACCCAATCTGATGCATAAGTAAACATCCGGTCAACCGCCTAATGTCCGCGGTCGCCGCAACACCCCACAAGTCCAAAATCTGATAAAGTAATCAACATCTGGCTAACCGCCTAATGTCCGCGGTTACCACAATGCCCCACAGTCCATAATCGAGTCTAACCTGTCCCAGACTCAATGGCCTCAACTACATTATCCCAAACCCCTGCTCGAACCCGAGCAACATGAATCTGAAAGAAAAGAAGAATAACGACACATGGTTTCTCCTAAGTCAAGTCCCAATAATAGTGTAGCAATAAATAGTGGCCTATCTATATGTCCATACAAGCATGCAAATGTCCTCATGAAAGATAAAAGAAAATATATCATGCAATAATCTCGCAAAGAATAAGTCATCGGTCATAACTACCATCCACCTATGCATGTCCATAATATCCTCAAGTAATACCCACTAACAGAATAAATCACTTTGTCCCAATTTACTATTTAATTCCACATGCATGGTTAAGTGCTAACATAACAAACGGAATATTCATACAAGTATGCAAGTATCCCTACAATAATATTCTTGCAATCATGTCCTCACAATAATATTTTTCCAATAATATTCCCACATGATATGTCCACAAGAATAGGTCTCACATGATAGGTTCACATTTATTTTAATTAAGCATGACTGTCGATGGGGTGATCAATCAATATGTCCAATAGAGGGCTTCTCTAATAAACTTAGTAAGTAAGTCGAAAAATGAGGTATACAACAACCACCCATCTCGAAAAGTGCAAATCGCACCCAAAAAACCTCCTCGCTGTCCACAGTCCTCAAACCCCGCAACTCGCTGAAAACAGTGCACAACTGTACAGAACAACGCACCCGGTGTAAACACAAATCCCAAAACACAGCTTTTGCTGTTTTCCAAATAGCACGGAAAAAGAGGAGTTTTCACCTCTGTACAGTGCTCTAAAAAATCCAAAAAAAATACGGTTGCGTTCTTTGCAACGAGCAGATCGAAAACGAGTACTTAAACTCCTTGATCCGATGCTCCTAGGCCAAGATATAAATCAAACAAGAAGGTGCTGTCCAGAATTCATCACAGAAAAAAGGGGGGTCAAAGGTGCCTCAGGAACCATGCCAAAAGTGCGAAACGGAGCAAAGTGGTCAACACAAAAATCGAACCCTTACCTCTTAGGAACGCGCTATCGTAGAAATCATCCAAAAACTCCTCCTGGTTTGCGCACAGGAAAATCCCGACTGAAATGCGACGGAAACAGGCCGAAATGGAGAAAAGTCGAGGCGTACTGTAAAATCGAGATCGCCACTGTCGAGCCTCCAAAAATTATGGGAATCCACCACGAGATCAAAAACTACCAGAGGAACAACCTTTGTAAAGAACTCTCCCTCTCATTCCCTCTCTAAAGCTCGGAAAAAGGAGAGAAAGAGAGAGAGGTGGAGGTGTTTATATAGGCCCACAAAACAATTGAAGAAATTCCACCTGTGTCCCCAGAACCGGGCGCCCGAATCAATCGGGCCCTGACAGTGCGGCCCAAGACCCGGCCCAGCCCGCGCCCAGAAAATCCCGGGCACGACACGTGTCCGCATAACAGCGGACAGCGGCGCCTGCGAATCGGGCGCCGCCACGTGTCCCACACCTGGCTCGGCGCCAGCCGCTGGCCCGCCCGACACGCCAGCCGGCGCGGCAGCGCGCCGCCCGCGCGCCTGCGCTCGCGTGCGCGTACGGCCGCAGGCGCACACCCCAGCGTGCACCGCGCGCACCTAAGCCGCCCAATCCGGGGCCGCCACGTGGCGCGCCCCGGTCCATGCGCCAGCCGCGCTGCCCAGTGGACCGCACAGCGCAGACCCGCCAATGGGCGGTTGCCACGTGTCCTAGGCCGGTCCACGTGCACCAGCGCTACTTCTTCGTGGACCAGACACCGTGCACCGGCCAATCGCAGCCCGCCACGTGTCCCCGCCGGTCCACCGTGCACCAGCGGCCATTCCCCGTGGACCAAGCATCGTGCGCCGGCCCAATCACGGCCTGCCACGTGTCCTAGACCGGTCTACGGCTCCCCCATGCACCATTTTGCACAGAAAACTTTCGGGTGTTCGTTTTTAGGCGTCCGGACTCAGAAAAATACAAGTAAATAGCTATTTTCAAGCGTTTTTCCGCGCTGAATCCAAATACGACCTCCAAATAGCCTGAAACCACTCCTAAAATTCAGCAGACACAGCCGAAAGACAGGCTCTGACCCGAACCCTCTCTGAGTCCAACCAACACATCCTTTTGACGTGTTGTGGGCCCGACTCACCAATAACAGGTGTTCCACACCGTGAAACATGGGGGAAAGCTACACGGGGATCTGGGTCACTACAGGAATTATAGTGGCAATTGAGTATGAATGGGTAATTCGGCTAAGCCCAATTTAGCCATTTTTTATCAGTTATAATTGGATTAAGTAGCGAGACTACTGATTGCACACATGATGTGATGATCCGGATCTCCGCAGAGCTTTTGCTGGGTGATCAGCGACTTCTGGAGGCTTATTCGTTGTGATGGAGGTGCTTGTACGCAAACTGACCTCAGGATTGGACCCAGCGCGGAATTTGGATTAAGAATACTTTTTCGGATGCCTTCGACAAATTTTAGAAGCGGAATTTGACAAAACGGACATTGGATTTGGATTCAGCATGCGAAAACGATGAAAATGAACTATTTACTTGTATTTTTCGGAGCCCGGATGCCAAAACACGAATTTCGAGGCAAGATGTTACTGTTTCGGCAGCCGGGGCAGCGCCGGCAGTGACGGGCAGCGGCGGAGCAAGGCGGCGTGGGCACGGGCAGCAGTGCGGGCGGCCGGTCCACGAGACTTGGTGTGCACCGGGACCAGCGGGCGTTCGACGGGACACGTGGCGCGCGTTGATTGGTTGGTCGACGCACGCTGGATAGCACGGCGGGCGCGGCGCATGGTGGACCCGCCAGGCCACGTGTCGCTCGCCCATTGGCGGGCGCAGCGACCGGGGTGGCCCGGCGCGGACCGCGGCGCGTGCACCCCGCCGTGGACCGCGTCGCCACGCGGCGCACCGCGATTGGAGTTTTCTACGAAGGTGATATTTAAGCTTCTGGTTTCTGCAGATTTGCGAGTTGTGGATTGATTGACTTTCCGCGGTGTTCTATTTATATCTCCGCCTACAGGTGTCGAAACGAGGAGTATAAATACTCGATTTGCATCTACTCGTCGCGAGGATCGCAGCCGTGATTTTTATGAATTTTTCTAAGGACTGTACGCAGGTGAAAGATCCTCTTCTCTGTGCTATTTTAGCAAAACAGCAAATGCTGTTTGGGGTGTGTTTGTGGTGTTGATTGATTGTTGGCTGCGATGTTGTTTGAGCAGAGGCTTGTGCGATCGAGAACCGAGGGTGCGGTTTCGGCGGATTTTGTTAGCATGTGGCTACGCACTTCACCGACTTCGGCTTTACTTGCAGAAAGCTATTCAGGTGGGTTACTTCGTCTCCAGAACCGGTAGACCGTTTTCTAACTCTATTTATTAGTATGCATGCATGGTTTAAGGTACAATTTTGATGATTGTGATCTAAGCATGAGAAATAGTTTGAATGATGGGATTGAGGCTTAATTGATAAATTGTACATGATATGTGGATTTGAGCGTTGCATGATTTATTTACCCTTATACATGAGGGAGAGTTACAAGATAAAGATGGTTATCCTATACTAGTGGAAAAGCATGCTAGATGATGATGTTCACTTACTTGTTGGAAAATATGATTGATGCATGTCTACTCTATATTATTTAAGCTTGTGAGCATGTATGACTAGAGTATACTACTTGGAAGCAAGCATGTTATGAATTGTCCATGTTATTGGTTCAGTTTTATGCTTAACATGGTAAGAGGATTATATATTGATTATTGGAACTTGACCTAGCACCCCGTCATATGATGCATGTTTAACCAGACTAGTAGAGAACCTTCACTTGGGCTAGATTCTTTTATGCTTTAGACATCCCACACTTTGCATCTTTTTCTGGACATAAATTTTCCTCGCCCGGGTAGTGGGCCGAGTGGTCAGGTTACTGTGGGGCATTGTTGCACTCGTGCCTGGGGGCTGAGTGGAGTCTGGTAGCTGAGTTTAGACCTGTGCTAGTGTTGTTGGGAGCCGTTTGGGTAGACGGTGGTCCCAGGCCGTCGAGTATCTTCCGGTCAGTGTTGTTGGGAACCGTTGGGGTTGACGGTGGTCTCGGAACGTTGAGTGTCGTCCTACCAGTTTTGTTACCCCTGAGTTGTGGGTCGATCCCGACTGTGGAATATCTCCAGCCTGTGTGTTTAGCGTGGCGAGTTGGGTGTTTCATTTTGGGAGCCGTTTGAGTTGACGGTGGTCCCGGCTGTGGAGTATCTCCAGCCAGTGGGTTTAGTGCCACGAGTTGGTTGAGTTCGTTAGTGCCTCGAGATTCATGAGAGCTAGTTAGCTAGGTCGTTGAGAGTGTTTCGACCGTCGTGCGAGGTATTTGAGGATCTTGAGTCCTTCCGTTCTGAGAGTGAGCGTGGATTTTGACTATAGCCTGCATGAGCCACTTTGAGCTCGACAGAGATGCGCAGATACCTTTTTCCTCGGTGGGGTCACGCCCCTCGAGTGCCCCGTCCGGAGTGGGCCTGTTACTTTTGTATCGTGACTTGTCGACGCAGTTCCTCTGGCTGGGCCAGTTTTGGCAGTCACGGACGCCCTACGTAAGTCCCGTCCTCTTGTAGATGTGTGGCAGTAGGTAGGCGCAGGCTTGACTGGACCCTATGAGACAGTCAGTTCGATTGGGTCGATTGAGCACCTTGGATGCGAGTAGTTGCATATCTTTTCATCTGTATCACCCATTGAGCATTTAGATAGAGGCATGATAACTGTAGAGTATCTCCAGCTTTTCTTGTTCAGTTTTTACTGCATTGTTATCTTATGCCTCTAGTAGACTTAGTGGGCAGACCGTCGGGCTTGGTGGCGGTACCCACTGAGAACTACGTGTTGATGTAGTTCTCACACCTGTTGGGGGTTCTCCCCCTCCTTTTTCTTTCCTCTTCTTTGTTTTGCAGAGTCATCTTTGGGAGATGCTGATTCTGCTGTTGCTGTTCGAGGTGAGGGAGTCGCGAGCTAGATCTCTACTTGTCTTTGGAGAGTAGCTGTACCCCATCTCGGAGATTTGTAGTACAGTCAGTAGATTAGTTTTATTTCTGCTTTTGAGAGATTATTGTAGTGAGGATATGACTTGTGCTGAGAGCCAGTTCACTAGTGTATTGTATTTCAGTTTTCCTCCCTGTTGAGTTCTTGGATTTTTGTATCAGAGGATATTGTATGATTCATTCTTGGGAGATGGATATTGTACCTTTATTTTCCAGTTGTACAGTGGTTGGATTTTAGTTTTACAGGAGTTTTTTTTTAGCTCTGATATCTGTTTAGCTGTAGTACCTTTTCTTGCAGGTTGGACGCTTCGCCTATGCGGGGTTTTCGTATAGGTGGCAAATCTGTTGGCGAGCCCGGATCGCAGTTTCGACCCTGGGGCGTGACACATGAGGGCTATATCAGGCCAGGACACGATATTGTCTTGTGAATATGGTCAAGATGGCGGTTAACCATGAAGATCCAGTTCCCTTCCAGTTTGGTTTTCATCTACTGATTAATTGATAAGTCTAAGGGGACTAGTCAGATCTTGGAAGGAATATTATATGTTTGTGTTTGAAATTTTGCTAAAGGTTAATATCGACATTTGGAACTGAACGAGTTTCGTATAGCAACAAACCATTAGAAAGGATCTTGGTAACTCTGTAAGAGCATGTTATGGATATGACTGTCGCTCGTCTTCATATGAAAATAGTGTGAGTAAGGAAGATTTTTTTGACCGGACATCTTAAAGAATTATGTGATAAAGATTCGAGTTATTCTAGCAGCATATTAAGATCACTTTTTCGATAGGAACTGTACCTTCGATAAATTTTGAGACTTAGAGTTTATGGTTGGAGATTACGTACTCCCTAAAGTCTCATCCTTTTGGGTTTGAAATTTTGTGGGAAGCTTAGTCCATGACTCGGTGGTTCTTGAAATATACTCTAGAATGCTGGATCGGTTATATATTGTTGCCTGATACCTTCAGCATATCTTTCCTGAGAATTCTGTTTCGACCTCGCACATGAGTTATGAGGAATGATGTTCTGAATTTTGGTTTGAGTTTTGAGGAACGCGAGGTGCCTTGAGGGGCAAAGTTGGAGCTGAGGACATGTTTGAGGCTCCCGCTTGAGGCTAGTTGTTTTCGAGGACGAAACTTCTTTTTAAAAGAGGAGGATGTGGAGACACGGACCCCTAGTGGTTACCATGTTAGTGGGATTGGTACCTCGATGACACCTAAATTCTGTGTTGGGTTTGTCTACGCAAAAAACAGGCACGAAATTTGGATCCAGCACGCGAAATTAGGCAAAATCAGCTTGTTGGGTTGATTTCGGGTTTGCAAAGGAGGCCCGAAGTAGTGTTTGGGCCGGCCCGCTTTACTGGTCAACCTGGCGGGCCACGTGGCAGTCGTTCATTACGCCACGTGGCAGCCGCCCATTGGGCTAGCGCGCCGGGGCACGCGGCGCACGCACCATGCGTGGGCGCTCCAGCTCACCCGCGCGGCCACGTGGCGCGCGCAGATTGGGCCGGCGCAGAACCACGCAGCACGTGCAGAGTGCGGGACACGCGGTGCACGTTGTGCATGTGGGCAGTGCCAGCTGGCCACGTGGACGCGTGGCGCACGCTGATTGGGCCAGCACTGCGCCACGTTACACGCGCAGCGCAACCGGCGCACCGTCTTTGACCCTGGGGGACACGCGGCGCGATCCCAAGGATTCGGGCGCATCCCGGATTGGCGTTGTGTGGCAACGGGTTTCGGACGCGCACAGTGTCGCAGATTCGGGTGCCCGAAACCCGACCCCCAGCACCTATAAATTTCGCTCCGTGAGTCATTTTGAGGCCGTTCGACGTCCGATTTCGCTTGTTCTTGAGGCCACGCGAAGCTTGAGAGATTCTACACCCTTTCCACTCATTCTTTTAAATTTGTTTGGCCTTCTTAAGTGATGTATTTGTATTTTTCCTCCCTCTGTTGCCCGGGACACTATTTTGACCGTACCGTCGACGGTTTTTCCGAGGTTTCTCATGGGCTCTAAAAAGAAGCTATTGATCTGAAATTTTGGAGAGGTTTTTCCTCTTTGATCGAGCTACGTTTTTTATGTTGTTCCCCGACTTCGAATTCAGCTATGAGACAGGTAAATTGGAGCTTTTCTGGGACTTTTGCTGTTGTTATTGGATCTTCTTGCGCGAGAAGCACTAACCTTAGGTTTTCTCTTCCATTTCTTCGAGATTTGAGGATCTGAAGGCATGGGGATGATCTAGACTCTTTAAAGATTATAATTGGACCTTACCTTAGGATTTTTGAGGATAAATTAATGGTATAAATTGCTTCCTTTTTGGCAGATTATATCAGCATATTTGCATGCCCTCTCTTTTTGAGGAATTCAGTATAGGAGAGCAGTTTTTGGATTTTATTGATGACCAAGGTTATGTCTTACTGCTTTTTTCAAGGTATTCATGAGAGGTGGAGCCCGAGACTGCCGCAGTTGTTATCCTTCTGTCCGGATTAGTAGTTGTCCCCTTTTCGACTGTGCGATTGCCGCGGGAGCTGTGGATCGATTTATTAAATGTTTAGCGATCCAGGTGGGTTGCACGTTCCCCCAAACTCATCGGACTCCCTTCTATGTCTATTGTTTTATTTAGAGCAGCATGCTAGATGTAGCATTACGATCTATACTCTTGCTAAACTGATCTGGGACATTGACTAGCACCCCTGTCACATATCTATTGCATATCAGACCAGTGACCTTAGCAAACTCTCCACTCTGGTATTTTATCTGATATAGGATCTCTTACACTACATATATCTCTTATTCAGCTATGGTTGACGCCATGATGCAGATGGTGAGTCTGGTTGATCAAGGTAGTGTAGATGATCTTTGTATTCGAGTTGAGACAGAGCGGACCTGGTTGGCAGTGGCTATTCATTTATTGTATCGGTAGTCTATCAGATTTACTGTGATTCTTGAGTCGTTGAGAGTTCTCCGACCCTCTTGGGGGAGTTGGTTGTTACATTTGTATTCTGATATGAGGGATCATAGATTGGGTCATATTGATTATATTTCTATCGATCGAGTCTATTGTTATATCTTGTGCTCTTGCGAGCGTTTGAGACTCGAGTCACTGTGTTGACCCAGACCTCTGGGAGAGTTACTTATGCATAGTGAGTTATCCGGTCTGAGAGATCAAAGATTTGATCGTCGGTGTTATCATTCTTCTTTGATTTCTTGAGTCTTTGGGATTCGAGTCATTGTGAGTGCTCTGACCTTTGCTTGAGTCATGTGAGCTTAGTGTGCTATCCAATCTGAGAGATTGTGGATTTGATCATACCAAGTATATATACATCTGTTGATCTAGTTTATCACTCTCCTTTGATCTCTTGAGCATTTGAGATGTGAGTCACTAAGCATACTCCGACCCTTGTGAGAGTTGATTAAGTGAGAGCTTGGATTTGACTATAGCCTGCATGTGCTACTGTTATGATACTTGATGCCGCGCTGATTCCTCGGTGGGGTCGCTTCCCATGAGATGCCGCTCCGGATGCGATGGTTGGGCCTATTGAGGTAGTTTTGCGCGATGGTTGAGATTGAGATTGCTCGTTTGGACACCCTATGTGGTATAGTAGGGAGCGCAGGCTTGACTGGACGCTATGTGGCAGTCATTGAGATTTGGTCGATCTGAGAGATTCATGAGTGAGTGATTATACACCGTCATTCCCTTCTGTTATATTGAGTGAGTATTTCTGTGTCCCTACTGTTGGATGTAGTTCTCACACCCGCTGTAGTAATTGTTTTTCAGATACACAGTTTTTCTACCAGCTTGTGGATGTTACTGTTCAAGGTAAGGGAGTCACATGATAGATCCCTACCAGAGCTACTGTGACAGGTAGAGGTACCATCTTTGGACTTGGTCTTGCCGGAAGACAGGTATGATATTAGTTTTATTTTTCCCCTTCCAGCTCTGATACATTGACTGTTAGAGATGTTTTGCAGGTTAAACGCTTCACCTATATGGGGATTTCCATATAGGCGGCGAATTTGTCGGCAGGCCTGGGTCGTAGTTTCGACTCCGGGGCGTGACACTTCTTTAGCTATCGATGGAGTGGAATGTCAAAAGAATAAGCTCATGTCCAAAGAGGTCTATTTATAGGTCCAAAAACCCACTTAAAGCACTTTCGGATCCTTCAATCACTCACAGTCCACAGCCCAAGAGAAAGGATTCGGGTGCCCGAAACCTCTGAGCAGGCCTGACCCATCAGTGCCCGAATTCACAAGGACATGCGGCGCCCATCCACAGCGCAACCGCACCCGGGTCCCATTGATGCGCGACACGCGTCGCCCTCGTGGCGACGCGCACTGCGGGCCCCCGCGCCACGCGACCCGCACTAGCGCGCGCTGGCGCACGCCCGTGCGCCAGCTGTGCTACCCCCGACCGTGGACCCGGTCCACAGCACAGTAAATACCCAAAAAATTTAGAATTCCAAAAATACATAAAAATAGTGTATTTCACACAATTTTTCACGCTGGATCCATTTTTCGCGTCCGTTTTGCATGCAAATGACTCCGACACACCAAAATGGTGTCGTTAAGCCACTGATCCACTAGCAAATCGATCCACGATGATCTAGGTATTCACAATTATTTTCCGCCGCAGCACAAGTTTCATCCGTCATCGTACTCCCCAATAACTTGTACAAATTTCCAACCCGAATGCCTTTCATGATAACCAATGCATCTTTGGAGACTTTTATAACTTCACCTTGCCCGATAAATTTATAACCTTTATAGTCCAATTCAGAGAGAGGGTTTAAACCTTTCTTCAAATCCGAAACATGTCGCTCATTTCATGCACCCGGACCATTCCATCATACATTCTCAAGCGCACCGAACCAACTCCTACCGTTCTACTAGTTGATTTGTTTCTCATCGAAATGATACCACCATCGCATTCCTCATAGGTAATGAACCATAAATGATGTGGACACATATGATGTGTAGCGCCACTATCAAGAATCCAATTTTGATGGAACACCGAACTGTAACCTGCTATCAAGACCTCATCATCATAACATCCGATGTTGTTTCTTCAACTTGATGTGCTTCATTATTCGATTCCGAGTTTTGTTTACCATTACTTGATTCACCATTGTCTCTTCCGGTATTAAAACCCTTTCTTTTTAGACAATCTTTCTTCATGTGCCCGGATTTGCCACAATACCAACAAAGTCTTTTGTCATTACGATTTCTAGATTTTGATCTATTTTTGACTTGCTTCTTGAAAAATTTCTTGATGTACTTTCACTTTCTTTGTTATGACCTCTTACGACAAGTGATTCCGTTTCACCCTCCGAACTCCCCAAAGTTACCTTCTTTCGAAGTTCATCGGATAACAATGCACTACAAAAAGTATCCAAGTTAAGAGAATCTTCTTTAGTGCAACATAAACTTGTAATCAAAGTCACATAGGAATCCGACAATGTGCATAATAAGGTGATGGCCTTATCTTCATCCTTCATCTTCTTTCCGATACTTTTAAGCTCACAAATAATGTTGTTGAATGTATTTAAGTGATCAGAAACCTTGGTGCCTTCTTTCATTCTCAAAGAGTACAACCGTCTATTTAAGAAAATTCAGTTGGTAATTGACTTATTTTAGTACAAGTTTTCTAACTTAGTCCATAATCCGATAGACGTTTTCTCACCAATTACATTGAAAAGAACTTCATCCGCCAAGCACATGCGAATAATAGCCAAAGTTTTCATGTCCATCTCCTCCTATTCATTATCGGTCATCCATTCTGGTTTCTTATGTTTTCCAAGTAGGATCTTGTATTGCCCTTGTTGTACTAACAAATCATGGACTTTTAACTTCCAAAGTTCAAAGTTTCTTTTTCCATCAAACTTGTCCACTTCCAAACGATTTGTCGCCATTGAGGTAATTTGTCGAACACCTTACACTCAACCTTGAAGCTCTGATACCAATTGTAGTGTGATAATAACGGAACCAGTACTAACAAGATACTAACATCACTAATAAATCAATGCGTTGTATCTTAATCACCCACAACTAAGGAGTGCAAAATTTGGAATAAATGAAATAGAAAAAAGAAAATCCAAGCACAACCACAATAAGGCACTATCAAATCCGATTCCGTGGTTCACCCAAAGCTGAACTACATCCACGGGTACGAAGAGATCAAATCCACTATCAAATTAAGGAGATTACAAGATTTGGTTAGAGATTATCAATCTATTACAATAGGCATGCAACCTTTCAATTGAAAAATCCTTCTTGCTACACATTCTTTGAAGCACCTTCCGATTCCGCGAATCGTGCTTCGGAATGTCTCTTAGAATTTCTCCAATCAACCTTGGAATCTTGAATCAAGTAAGAAGAATAAAAAAGTTTTCTTTTTTTACCGACTCTCTCTTCACCGTTCTTCAATATTATATAAAAAAAGCCTATAGAACAAAAGAAAAATCTATATATACTATATCTAATGGAATTCGTCTTATAATCCACTTGATCTAATATTCTAATGGGTCAATTAAAGCCCAAAATTCATTACAAATTAACCCACTACATGAGTTATTAAACCAAATCCAAAATGAACCAAATGAAATAATAGGTGAATTTGATATCACTAAATCCAGCATCAACTATAGCAATTAGTACTATATTCAAATTGGCTATAATTCCAACTACAAAAGCGGAAAGAATAACTTTAAACAAAAGATTTACTATACCCAAGTACTTTATACTTTTTATTTTTTTTTTTTTTTTTTTTTTTTTTTTTCCTACACTATTATTATTATTTTTTAAAAAAATACTATTATATTATTATAATTTATCAATCGCTACACTGTATTTTTTATCTATTTTTCTTTTTCTATTATGTACTATTTTTTCTCATAAATATTACTAAAGTTTTTTTTTTTTTTTTTTTTTTTTTTTTTTTTTTTTTTGTCAATCTCTAAATTACCATTAACATTACATTACTATTGATAAATCTATTGTTTTAACTTTATTAAGAACCACTTATTACATGATAGAAAAACTATAAAGTGAATCTCCATGAGAGGTTTATTAAAATCTTTTATTAAGTTATTTTTAATTATTTTTTAATTAATTTTTTATATTTGGGTATTTTTTGTATTAAAATAAGCATAATATTAGCTCTATTAATTACTTTCAATTAGTATTTTTTAATAGTTTTTATGTAAATTTATATATTTTTAATTTGTCTTGTAGCATTTGGGAAAAAATGAGAAAAAAAGATAATTGAGTGATGTGTTCCCAAAAAAAAAAAAAAAAAAAAAAAAAAGTACAGCGTAGAAAGTGAAAAAAATAAAATATTTTTTATACATTCCAAATAGGATGTATATTTTACACCCCATTTATTTTAAAGGGATGAATTTTACTCGTCATTTTGAAATAATGAGTGAAAGAGTCTCTGGAGTGGAGTGAATTTTACTCGTCATTTTGAAATGACGAGTGAAAGAGTCTCTAAATAGAATGTATATCGTCCACACTATTTGAGGTCTATGGATATTTTTACGTGTGAATAAATTATATGTATAGGCTATGTTTGGTATAGGACATTATACCGAAACAAGAGGGGATATCCCCCACTTTGTAAATAAACAACAGTCAAATTGGACGGAACATGTTGGTCCGGTCAAAGCAAATTTTTCTGGGTTGTTATGAAACAACAACTTAAAAGTTGTTCTTCGAGGAACTAATTATAAGAACAACTTTGTTCTTAAATAAATAGATATATGGGGCAATTTCCTACGTACCCCTAAAAATTTTCCTGTTTTAGATTTACCCCTCTTAGAAGGCTAATATTAAAACTACCCTTTTTATGTTCCAACTTCTTTCCAAAATACCCCTGAAGTTAAACTCTGTTAGTATACCGTTTGAAACTGCCGTTATCTGTGTGTAATTACTATTTTGTCCTTTCAAATATACTCTAAACCCTAAACCCTAAAACTCTAAACCCCTAAACCCTAAACCCTAAAACCCTAAACCCTAAACCCTAAAACCCTAAACCCTAAAACTCTAGAACCCTAAAAAACCCTAAACCCTAAAACCCTAAATCCTAAACCCTAAAACCCTAAAAAATCCTAAACCCTAAACCGGGGCAAAATAGGTATATCTGATAGTTTTCAACTCCGATTATTATTTAACTCTAGTTTAACCCTAGTTAACTTAACAAAGGGAAACGGTAGGGGTATTTTTAATAACGGTGGAACGTATGAAGGGTATATTGGAAAGAAAAAAATAAGAGGGGTAAATCAGATATTTCTTCATATTTCAAGAGTACACAGGCAATTATCCCTATAAATAAATATATTAATATAGATATTATCTTTATGATAATAATATATTTATACTTAAATTATATTATATAATATAAATTAATTAAATTTGATATATTATTTATTTTATTAAGTTTTATTATTTATATATTAATATTTAATTATTTCATTTTGTATTAAGTATTATATATATTAAATTAATTTTCATATATTATATATTTTTTAAATTTGTATTATTTATAATATATTAATTAAAATTATAAGGATATTGCTAGTATTATATTTTATATATTATGGATAAATTATATAAAATAAATTAAATATAGTGATATAAATTAAATTATTACATAAAATATTATATTGTAAATTATTATATAAAATAATTTTATATAAAATATATATACTGGTATAAGTTAATTATTTTATTTTTAAAACATATTTAGATATTATTTTAGATTTTTTATCCAAACACTATTAAAAATATCCTCTAAAATATTTCTAAATGCATCCAAATATAAATTTACCGTTATTCTAATTTATACCGGAATATTCTCTGTTCTCGAAAACAAGAAAAATTAATTTTTAGAATTTAGGTTCGAAACAAACACAATAGATAGTGTAAGTGTTTATGATAAGTTTAATTACCTCCTAAAAACGTTTTACGGAGAAGATTTTATTTTTTTCCTTCATAGAGATGGTCTTACTGCCCCAGACATAAAAAAAAATAAAATTTTATAAATGTACTATTTAACTGCATAAAATAAAACACATTAATTATTTATAGCTGTTAGTCCGTTCTATTATATTTAAACAAATAAAATATATGCAATTAAAATTACTGTATTTTCAACTGCGCGCACATGTATTTTTGATTGTGACAATCGGCTTTCAAGCATTCCAGCGAGCTTTAGAATTTGGAATTCCATCCATAAAACCTTCGGTCTCGGGAGTTCGCCATTACCTTTCCCCGATTTCCTCATAAACTTTTTTGATCATGAGGTAAGGAACTTGGATAGGAGACTTTTTCGATAGAGACTGTATTTATAATTATATCCAGCCAAAATGCACTAAGATGATCGGCTCTAGCTAGCGTGGACCACATAAGTCTTTTATGATCTTATATCTTTCCTCTTTTCGTAATTTTCATAGCTTACAATCTAAAAGAAACTCAATTTGTGTTTTTAGGGCAGTTTAATAGTATTAAACACTTTCTAGTTACACGCATGTTCTTTGAGTTACCATCACGTACATTTTCTTGTCTCTCATTTTGCCACGGAATAAAATGATCAGCAAACATTAATGAAAGTGTCTACACAAATAAAACACTATAATTGGAATATACAAAGTCACGAGTATAATAAACAACAACTACGTACATTCCTGATCTGTCTTACATGCATCACCAAAGAAAAAGGCAACTCGATCAGGAAAAAGAAAAAAAGAAAAACAAGTTAAAAAGAAGAAGCTAACAAAAAGTGAACCCAACTAAACTCTTTTGATTCCACTAATCATTCTTTTAATACTGCTTAAACCAAATAATATCCCAACTTATTAATCCACCTACCCAAAATTCAATTAGATGTGTACGCTCAACTAACTCAACATTAATTCTAACTAATTATATTACTCTTCTCATTTCTGTCTTAATTATGGTACAGTCTCACAAACTCAAATCAGAGAAAATATGCACTAACAAATTAAAAATTAAAAACTCATTCTCAAGATGACTTCAACCACATATTTAAATATAATTTGTTAGTACGCTTTTTACTTTACTGGAGGAAACACTCCGCCTAGACATTATCAATGGGGAGAACGGCGCTCCGCGAGCTCCGACCGCTCCCGAAGGAAAAGAACGGCCGCCGAACCCTACCACTTCCACTGCCGCCGCCGCTACTACTACTCCCTTCGGCTCTCTCTCCACCACCCTCAACAACCGGAAACTGCTTCTCTTTAAGCATCTCCCTAACCGAGAGAATAAGTTGCATATCATTGGATGAGTCCATGGAGAGTGATCTCCTCATGGGTTGCACGTAGAACCTCTCATCCTTCTCCCTAACAACATCAATACACTCATCTCCCATGCTCCCACCTATCTTATTTTTTCCGTGTAGTAACCTCCTCGTCCCCTTCTTTCCCTGTACGTGGTCTCCGACTACTCCTACCACCGCACCGTTAGCGTCATGCTCGCGATGTTCTAATGGGTATTTGAACGGACCGCCCGTGATGTTGGTTCTGCATAACGGGCAGTTGCTGCTGGTCTGCAGCCACGTGTCGACGCAGTCGATGTGGAAGGCGTGCGAGCAGTCGGGCAGGAGTTTGAGAGCGTCGTCGCTGCGGGGCTCGGTCAGACAGATCGCGCATTCTTGGACGGGGCCGGCGGCGGAGGACGTCGGTGTGGATTTTATGATGGGGAGCATGCTGATGATGTAGGGGTCGAGGCCGCGGGGCTCGGCGGGGGGGAGGAGGAGGAGGGTGGGGGGAGTGCGGCGGCGGAGGCCGGGGGCGGCGGAAGAGAGTCGGCATTTGGTGAGGAAGAGGTAGTAGCTGAGGAGGAGGATGGAGGTGGTGAGGATGCCTAGGATAGTGATGGCTAAGATGGGGAAGCTTGTGTAGGAGGAGGAGGAGGAGGAGGAGGTTGAGGAGGAGGGTGGTGGTGGATCCATTAATGTTCAAGGTGGTTTAAGTAATTATATATTGTAAGAGTTGGTGTATGGATGCAGGAGATGGGGAAGTAAACAAGTGATCGAGATAATAGCTAGGTTTTGAGAGAGAGAGAGAGACACATGGGAGAATAAAGGATAATAGCTAGGAGGGAGAGGGAGGAGGCCTAGGGGAATGGGGGAGATAAAAGGGTTGTGAAATAGGGGAATGAGTGGTGGTGGGTCTTGTTTGTCGGGGATAGTAAGAGGCAAACCCATGTGTAGTAGTATGGCAAAGAAAGGGAAATGAAGAGTAATGGATAACCAACCAAGAAACTTTTAAGAGAAAGGAACCTTTAGTTATTAAGATCTATATATTTAATGCTACTTAGTAAGAAAATTTGGAATACAAACATAAAATTACATATACTTTTTTTTGTTCTTTCTCAGACCGTAGAAATTATATTGTAATTCAATAATTATGATTGAAATAGTATTAAGACTAATTTAAAACATTTTCGTTTTCTTATCAAATGGATCTTCTGAGAATCCAGCTGGAACCTCTTAAATAGGTTGAATTGAAAAGCTTATTCTAAGTGGTTATAGAAAGATTTGATTAGGAAAAGAAGATTCCAATCTATGATAAAGCAAAGTAATTGGAGACACAGAAAGAGTTAGAAGACCCTCTCTCTCTCTCTCTCTCTCTCTCAATGAAAATGGTCAATCCGGTCCACAAGAGTTAAGTTTTGAACTTCTTCGTTTTAATCACAAATATTCAACTACATATTCTTGAAAAGTCAAAGGACACAATGGGTCCATTAACTTTGAAGCACATACTTCTTTGTCCTGGCTAGGCCCATCACGTACCTAAACCAGTTTTAAAACTATTCAGTGTTGCGATATTGACCCTAATTAAGTAATACCAAACGTTCAACTAATGTTAAAAAAAAAAAAAAAAAAAAAAAAAGAAAGAAATAAAAACAAAACAAAACACGCACCCACACTCCCACTACAATATTTTTTGTCATGACCATTTGATTTTTTTTTAAGAGCTGTAGTTGTTGCGGCTTATAATTTTGCTGGCCGGCCAATTAGATTCATGATAACCAAAACACCTAAAAACATTTAAATGATAGAATTTATAGTGGGATAATAAAATAAAATCGAATATATACTAATATTCAAGATTATAAATAGAACTATAAAATAACTTATAGAGCGTCATAAAAAAAAAATTTCTTGATAAAAGAACAGAAACAAAAAATCCGATTGTAATACAAACGGTACCAATCAAACTAGATAATTTGGTTTCACCTTCTGTGTCAGACACTCTCCAGTATGGTGTGAAATTGATGAATAATTTTATCAGAATGCACATGAGTAGGTAACAGGATCAGTACCCATTTATATAAATTTCAGATCGACTTGCTATCAAAGTCTGATTATGATTCTATTTAATTTAAATAGATGAAAGATGAATAAAATATACCATATCAAGTAATTCTATATATATCTTTTAAAATTGATTCTTATCTATAGTAAACTCAAATTTAAATATAATTAATTAGGTCACATATGTGAAAATTTTAATAATATCTTACTTGGCTTATATTAATTATGTTTCATGATCATATTTTTTATATTCCAAATTTTATTGTGCATTATTGAAAATTTTATGGTCAAACATCTTAGAACTTACTTGAGCCTTAACTCAAACTAAGGTATCGTTTGGTTCGGGAATTAGTGAGAATTAGTAGTACCAGGTATAAGTATAAAGTACGGAACTAGGGTAAAAAAGCGTTTGGGATGGTTCTAGGGATAAGAGATTTTGTATTTGGTATGATAATGAAGAATAAGAGGAATAAAGAGGTTAAGTTGGGTAAATTACATTTTTGCCCTCAAGATTTAATATGTGATAATAGTTGTTAAAATTTAATTAGTTCGTTTTAATTAATGAATTAAAGCTTTTAAAAAATTAAGATAAAATCAAAATCATAATCAAATTATATTTTTTTAAAATAATATTTAATTTAATATTTTTTTTCTCAAATTAAGTTTAAAATTTTAAATATAAAATTTCAACATTTAAATTTTAAAATTTAAAATTTTATAATATTAATTTTAAATTATAAATTTTAAATATAAAATTTTTAAATTTTCAAATAATAACTTTTACTTTCTTCGGTTTAATTAGTGGATTAAAACCTTACAAAAATTAAGATAAAATTAAAATCAAATTTAAAATCAAAATCAAAATTAAATTTCAAATTATATTTTATGAAAATAATATTTAATTTAATATTTTATTTGTTTAAATTAAAGTTAAAATTTCGAATATAAAATTTCAAAATTTAAAGTCTTACAAAAATTATGATAAAATCAAAATCAAAACAAAATTACTAAAATTTTAAAAATAATATTTAATTTAATATCCAATTAAATTAAAAAGAGAGAGGAGAGAGGAATTTGTGATGATGAGAGTGTATTGGGAAGAAGAAAAAAAAAAAGAGGAGAGAGGAATTTGTGATGATGAGTGTATTGGGAAGAAGAGAGAGAGAGAGGGGAGAGGGAGGGATTTGTGATGATTAGAGTATATTGGAAAGAGAGAAAGGAGGGGAGAAGGGGTAGTTTGGTAAAAAAAAAAATTTATAAAATAATGGGTAAGAACTGTTGTTCTAGCTTATTCTGTTTGTACTGGAACTACTGTACCTAATAGTACCCCCTTTGTTCAATAGTGTTTGGGTACAAAGGGGGAGATATCCCCCTTTGTACCCAAACCAAACAATACCTAAAAGACTATAATGATAGGAACTATGACACTCCACCTCTCTATATTGAAACTTTCCTTCTAATCAAATACTTTATATGATTCCCTTATCATCTTCATATTCTAATCAAATACTTTATATGATACAACTTTATGAATGAACTAAAAACCATATGTCCATACGTTAACAAACAAAACTTTATATTTGTTAAACGGTCCAACACAGCTGTATCAAAATTATAACTTTATTGAAAAAAAAAAAGATAAAAAATGTTATAATGTTATACATCAAAAGACTAATCAGACCCATACTACAAATATGATCTTTATATGACCCAAGTGCTAGCCCCTTGGTCATTGCGTCTGCAATCATACACTTGGTACTGATATATTCAATTCTAACATAACTTTCATCTATCTTCTCTCTCACAACAAGATACTCGGTATCCAAGTTTTTATACTCCGTTATAATCTTTTATTATTGGCAAAGGAAACTGCAGCTGAACTATTACAGAAAATTTTTATTGGACGAGCAATGGAGTCTACAATCTTTAAGTCTGTGAAAAAATTTCTAAGCTAAATACCTATGATGTGGTCTCGTAATATGCAATGTACTCTGCAGCCATGGTCGAAGGAGCGGTAATACTTTGTTTGCTGCTCTTCCATAAAATCGCTCCACCAACAAGCATGAAAATATACCTAGTTGTAGACTTGCAAAATCGGAGTCCGAGTACCCGATCAGCTCGAAATGATTTGATCTCCTGTATATTAGCATATGATATAAAGTACCCTTCAAGTATCTCATTGTCTGCGATCTTGAATGACTCACCCCGCGCGGTTCACCTAGGGTTTCCCGTGGGATGGTATTCACGATCCAGATGAATATTTGTATGTGGATGGGTATATGTGGGTATCAGGTATTGTGGATCCATGACTTCCAATAGACGCAAGCATCTATTGTTAATTACCCCCTTGTGATTGGGGCACCTTCCATCTTTGAGACCTTTAATATATATTCAAAAAAAAAAAAAAAAAAAAAAAAAAAAAAAAAAAAAAACTATTTCCGGCTGTGGTATAACCCCACAGGCAAAAATGGAATCCCCGTTGCGAGAATATACAATTCGAACTCACAGGCAAAAGTTAGGGGAAGGCATCGGGTGAAAACCCATGTGGGCGCCCGATTGCCACCAAAAACATATTTTTCTTCCAAAACAAACTCATATTTTTAATAAATCCATATTTTTCAAAATAAACCAAAATAAATTCATATTTTTCAATACTCAAAAATATTTTTCTTTCAAACATATTTTGTCTACGACGGAATTCTAACTCACCTTAGGGTCGGTTATACGCAACAATTTCGATTGATTCCCGAGACAAAATATAACTCATATATTTCAATACAAAAAAAAAAAAAAACAAAAAAAAAAAATAAAATGCCCCCAAATTATAAGCCAGTTCAATCTAAATTGAATTTAGGTGGAATCATATGAACTGGACCATGCACCAGCTCGACCCCAAATCAAAGTCAAAGGGTTTTGAGCCAAACCACAAAGAGGGACTCAAACCAAACTCGAAGGTGTCTTAAATCAAATCCAAACCAAATGCAATGGAGTTTCAAGTTCAAACGGATTTCGAACCTAACCATAAGGTTACGAGCCAAACCAAACCGAACTGCAGAAGGGTCCAAGTTGAGCCGAATTATAAGGGACCGACCAAAATTGAATTCAAAGGGTCTCGAACTAAGTCATAAGAGTTCGACCTAAACCATATCTCAAAGGGTCCTGAACCAAAGTATAACGGTTCGACTCAAATCAAATTCAAAAGGGACAAATCAAGTGAAAGCCTAAACCAGCTCAGCCCAAATCAAATACAAAAAGTTCAAACCAATTCAATTCGAACCCAACCTGAACAAAGGTTCAAATCGAACTTCAAAGATGATCCAAATCAAGCAAACCAGCTCCACCCGAACTGACACAAATCAAGAGTTCAAACCAAGCTAACTCCAAATAAATCTGCTGAGTCAAATTAATCGACTCACAAACCTAATTTCAAACGACCGAAAAGTCATTAAACTAAACCCAATTTCAAACGACCGAAAAGTCATTAAACTAAACCCAAGTTCAAACGACCAAAAAGTCATTAAACTAAACCGAATTTCAAACGACCGAAAAGTCATTAAACTAAACCCAATATCAAACGACCGAAAAGTCATTAAACTAAACCGAATTTCAAACGACCGAAAAGTCATTAAACTAAACCGAATTTCAAACGACCGAAAAGTCATTAAACTAAACCCAAATTCAAACGACCGAAAAACATACCACTGTGACGCCCCACTTCCCAGGGGGTCACCCATCCTAAAACTTCTCTAGCTCTAGCACGCTTAACTCTCAACTGTGACGCCCCACTTCCCAGGGGGTCACCCATCCTAGAACTTCTCTAGCTCAGCACGCTTAACTCTCATGTTCCTCTTAGATCTTGCTATCATCCAAAATGCTATAGCCGGGTTGAGAGATTTAGTCCTATTATATCATTTATATATAGGACTAATCCAAATTCCGGGGGTGTCACAACAGTCAAACCTGCGCCCACCTACTACGGGCAGGATTTACGTAGGGCATCCCATAAGGACTGCTTTGACATAGCGCGAACTCAAAGTAACAGGCCCAGCTTCGCAGCGACACTCGAGTGGAGTTACCCCACCGAGGAACAATCGCGCATCTCTGTCGAGCTCAATATGGCTCATGCAGGCTATAGTCCAAAACCGCGATCAACTAGATCGAAAAACTTACTAACTCAACAACTCACAACACCAGCCGAAAAATACTCAACGACCCAGGATCAACTCACAACTCAATAGCTAACAATACTAGTCGGAAAACACTCAACGACCCGTGACCACCGTCTACCCAAACGGCTCCCAACATCACTGGCCAGAAAACACTCAACGGTCCGAGACCACTTGTAATAACGCTGATTTTTATTATTTCCTAAATGTCGACTTTTGGATTTAAGCTAGATTTTAGGTGGAAAATTCTTGGCGATGGTTCGGTTGGAATTGTTAGGTTTGCGGTTTCCATATCGCAATAGAGCTCGTTAAACAAAAATGACGATGTGATCGGATCGGAAATCCGACTTGCGGATCTTCCGAAAAGTGGTTTTTAATGTTGGCGGGTCCGAAAAGGTAAGTTCGGACAACCTCGGAAACCCGTTATGTGATGCATGTTGGTGCATCGGGATCCATGCTAGCGATTACGGGACGTTTCGGAGGATCAACATGCTTATCGAGGAAGTTTGTTCAAAATTCTTCTTTTAAATATCGGAGATTTGGGGCCTTCTTACGTACGAAAGAGAAAAGGGAAAATAATAATTAATATAATTGGTCCCCAATTACCAGATAACCCTAGTTTTAAAAGATCGCTTCTTCTTCCTTCTTCCTCGTCGTATGTGCCGAAGATCGAGATTGGAAATGTCACCAAAATCGGGGAGCGGATCCAGGAACACCACCGTTGGCAAAGATCGGGATCGTGCCGTCCTCTCCGTCTGAGCAAGGTTCGTAAACGATTATTCGATGAGGTTTTTCTTGGTTTCGTTCTTGAACGATTGTTCGTCGAGGTTTTTGTTGGTTTTATTCTTGGACGATTGCTCGTCGAGATTTTCATGGTTTTGTTGGTAAATGATTATTCGTTGAGGTTTTCGTTGGTGTTGTTCTTGAATAATTGTTCCTCGAGGTTTTCGTTTGGTTCGTTCTTGGAGGATTGTTCGTCGATGGTGACGGCGCCGGTGCGCGATGCCCTAGCCGTGCCATCGCCGCGCGCTGCCACCCGTAGGCCGCCGCTTGCGCGCTGACCGCCCGCCGTTGAGGCCGCCGCTTAGTGCTGTGAGCGCCCGCGCGCGCAACTACACGTGCTGCCAGGCACTGCCGCCAGGCGCACCACTCGCGTCGCTCTTGCAGTGTTAGGGCACGCCGCATAGGGTAGCGCCCTGCCAGGCCACCACCACGCGGTGCCGCTGCACGCGCGCATCGCGCCATGCCAGGCCACCACCGCTGGATGCCCCAGCCGCCGCTGCTACGCACTGCTTGCGTCTGCATGCCGCACAGGGCCGCGCCCTGCCAGCCCGCCACAGCGCGGTGCTGCTGCACGCGCGCACCGCGCCCTGCCAGGCCGCCGCCGCTGGATGCCCTAGTCGCCGCCGCTGGACGCTACTTGCGCCCGCGCGTCCTACTGCCAGGCCGCCCGCGCGCCGTGCTGCTGCCAGCCTTGCGCCGCGCCGCTGCCAGGCTTACACCATGCTGCTGCCCGGGGCTGCGTGGCGCGCTGCTGTCAGGCCGCCGCCCGCGCGCTGTCGCTAGGCCGCCCACGCGCGTTGCTGCCAGGCCGCCCGTGCGCTTCGCTGCTGCCAGGCCACTACCGCTCGGCGCTAACCTTGCTTGCTGCCTGCGTCGCGCCACTGCCCCCTGGCTCCGCTTGACGGTGCAGTCCGCTTTACTCAGCGTTTACGTGTTTCGTCAGATGATCCTCCGCTTGGGGGTTTTTTCGTCGCGACCTTCGTCAAGGCAACGGTTGGGGGCCTGGTTTTCATCAGTTGCCTCGACAACAGTCGGGTCGCATCGAGGGTATGGTTTTCGACCGGAGAGATTTTTGGACACGGAGTTTTTCATCGGTTTGTTGTTTTAGGATAGCGGGGTACCGTTTTTTAAGTCCGGTCTTTTGTTTCACCACCGGAATTTTTATCTATTATTTTCGGTACACCTGTAAAGTCCCATTTTCGATAATTTCGGGTTTTTTCACGATTTTTCTTATCTTTTGACGTTAGGGGGTATTGCAAGAATATTTTTACTTTCCGGGTGACCGGTTGTCGCGGTATGCGGTCTGGTGGACTGTTTGTGTCACGCCCCAGGGTCGAAACTGCGACCCGGGCCCGCCAACAGATCCGCCGCCCATACGGAAAGCCCCATATAGACGAAGCGTCTAACTTGCAAAAGATAATACTACAGCTATACAGATATCAGAGCTGAAATGTATACTACTGAAATAAGATAATACATCTCCCAATAGTACAAGTCTGAACCTCACAATACATAAGTCTCTCAAAAAATAAAACTCTCAAAAGTAACTAACTACTAAAATCCAGCAGAATATACTATAAACTCCAAAAAGGGTGCCACTATACTCCAAGGACGGGTAGGGAACTAGCTCGCGACTCCCTCACATCGATCAGCAACAGAAGGATCAGCAACTCACGCAGAAGACTCTGCAAAGAAGAGGAAAGAGGAAGTAGGGGGGGAGGGGAGAACCCCCAGCGGGTGTGAGAACTACACCAACACGTAGTTCTCGGTGGGTACCTCCACCAAGCCCGACGGTCTGCCCACTAAGTCTACTAGAGGCATAAGATAACAGGAAAACTGTAATAATATAAAGATAAGCTGGAAAGAATCTACAGCTATCATGCCTCTATCTACAATGCTCAATGGGTGATACAGATGAAAATGATGCATCGCCTCTAACCCGAAATACTTAATCAACCCAATCACAGTGACTGCCACACAGGGTCCAGTCAAACCTGTGCCCACCTACTGCCATTACATCCACGGAGGACTGGACTTACGTAGGGCGTCCGTGACTGCCAAAACTGGCCCAGCTAGAAGGACTGTGTCGACAAGTCGCAATAGCAAAGTAACAGGCCCAGCTCCGGAGCGGCACTCGAGGGGCGCGACCCCACCGAGGAAAGTATCCGCGCATCTCTGTCGAGCTCAATATGGCTCATTCAGGCTATAATCCAAATCAATGATCAACAAGATCAACAGTGCCCAAATCACATCTCTAACTCACTAGCTGGAAATACTCGAACAGTCAGGACCGCCGTTAACCCGACGGCTCCCCAAATAGGACATCAACTCAACATGCAACTCACTAGCTGGGTATACTCCACAGCCGTCAACAAAGAATGGTCCGAAAACCCCGAAAGACTAGAACCTACAAGCCAAATCAAACAAGAACAGGCTCTAGGCATAGCCTCTCGTTGTTCTCGACCCAAAGAAAAAGGCAGCCCTTAGAATCTAGATCACTTGAACTCTCTCGGGTGAATAAGTTTACATAAAATGTGATATTTATTACCGAAAACTATTTTCACTCGACCCCACGCGGGGTGAGGACTAAAAGTAGTATCTTTTTTGTAAAACCATCTTGATTTAAGGAAACCCATTTTAATGAATTTTAGCTATTTTAGGAAAATCAGCTAGAAAATAAGTTTTTATTCCCAAATCCCGAAGGACTAATGCCTTCGCCCAATCAGACAAGAACAGGCTCCGGCGACCCTTCGACATTTGAAAGAAAAATATTGGTTTACTGAAATCATGTGTGTCCAAAAAGATTCTGGATTCAAGGTCCTGCTATCGCTAGTACACTACTGCCGCGAACACAGCAGCGACAAATAAATCGAAGAACTCAAAAACCCGGGACCACCTTTTACCCAAACGGCTCCCGCCACAGGTACAAGACTAGCTACATCTACCAGACTCCACTCTGCCCCCAAGTACGAGTGTAACATGCATCCCACACTAAGAGAAATCCTGACCACTCGGCTCACTACCCGGGCGAGGAAAACACTATGTCCAGGGATAGAGTACAACATGTGGATGTCTAAAGCATAAATAAACCTAGCCCAAGTTGGAGTTTTCTACTAGTCTGGTTGAAACATGCAACATATGACAGGGTGCTAGGTCAAAGTTCCAATAATAGTGTTTAGTTCAACTGGAACATAAATAGGGAACACTATCAAACATGATCTCAATATCAACCAAAATAAACATCATCTCTTTCCCTAACATGCTTCCTAACACATCTCACAATCATGCATGCTTGCTATTCCATAGAATTAGAGAACCGTCCACCGGTTTTGGAGACGAAGCAACCCACCTGAAAGTACGCGTCGATCCAAAGTCCAAACAGAACGTGGATAATTCTTAGGTTCCCACGATCCCCACGAGTCCAAGATCACCCAATCTGCGAACCACTGCAAAAAGTATCGCACTCGGCATAAAAGAAAGCTCCTAAAAAAATAGCACTTGCTGTTTTGCAAAACAACACAGAAAACCCAGGAATTTCACCTCTGCGCAGTCCTCAAAAAAATCCAAAAAAATCACCGTTGTGTTCCTCGCGAAGCGGGTGGAAGGAGGCTCTGCGAAAATCCCAGCTCGAAGCTCCTCCAAAAAAGTGAGAAGAGAGGGAGAGGAAGTCTATTTATAGCCTTAAGGGGGGGGGGGGAGAAAAAGCATACATTGGGGTACAGTTTCGGGCGCCCGAATGTGTCGGGCGCCCGAAACATTCGGGCGCCCGAAACATTCGGGCGCCCGAAACATTCGGGCGCCCGAAATAGAGCGCACCCGGAGCCGATCTGCGCAGCGCCCGAATTGCCCCGGGCGCGACGCGTGTCCCGAACACGGGACAGCAGCGCCCGGCCAACCAGGCGCTACGGCGTGGCCCGACAGCGGGGTGAGGCGGGGCGGCGGCAGCCAATGGCGGGGCGCCACGTGGCGCCCCCCCGCGTGGGCGCCATGCCGCCCGCGCCTGCCCTCACATGCCCCGACCTGCCCCGACCAATCCCGCAGCGACACGTGGCCCTCTACCAGCGTTCGCTGCGCCCAGCGCACGTGCCAGGTCCATAAACCGCGCTCCCGTCGTGCTGCGTGGACCAAGCCGCGTGAGCCGGCCAACCCCGAGCCGCCACGTGGCTCCGCTCTTTTCCACGGCTCCCCGTGCATGCTCCCATGGACCGCGCGCGCGTGAGCCGGCCAACCAAAAGCCGCCACGTGTCCCCCCCTCGGTCCACTGCTCCCCCTATGCACCGAAACGCGCGGTGAACTTTCGGGTGTTCGTTTTTGGGCATCCGAACTCAGAAAAATACAAGTAAATAGCCGATTTTCGACGTTTTTCCGCACTGAATCCAAATCCGGCCTCGGATTTGCTTGAAACCCTTTCTAAAATTTGGCAAAAGCAGCCGAAAGATAAGCTTGATCCAGAAACCTCACTGAGTCCGTCCAACGTGTCCATTTGACGCGTTGCGGGTCCGACACACCAATAATAGGTGTTCCACAACAAGGATCATGGGAAAAGGCTACACGGGGATCAGGGCTACTACAGTTTGACCATATCCGAATAATGGTAAAATTGTTCAGGGAATTATTTTGATTGGGTTGTTGATCGGTGCGATAATCGGGACACCGGAGGCAGTTTCAGTTTTGTGATAGAAGGGATTTTTGGGATAGTGGTCAGGACATCTGAATTTGCCGGTTTCGGGTAAAATTTGTTGATTTCTTTATTTGGATATTTTATTAGGGTCGCGTAAGGTTTTGAATGCTTAGGAGGGTCGTGGGCGCCGTCGTTTATCTCCATTTCAGGTGGGTACACCCTTAGAACCTCTTTGTTGCATAATTCGATATGGTTATAATTTCTCATATTAAGGGACATTGTGGGTGACGTGGACCTCCGGATGAACAAATGTCGCGGTTAGAGACTTGAAGGGCAGTTCGCCCCTCTCCGAACAACGGTATAGTTGTTCGGGGCATATTTGCGATCGGTACGGTGATCGGTGTGACTATTCAAAAGTCGGAAGGTGGGTTCGGTAAAGTGTAACATAGGGAATTTTTGGCACAGTGGCTGGGGCCACTAAAGTGCCGGCTAACGTAAAAATTAGAATTTGTGCTATTGGTGGACCCTGGGTAGGTCCGGGGGGATTTACAGGAGCTTGTAGAGGGGTCTCGTACCCAAGATGACTTACTAGTAGAGGTTGGTACCCCGATTTGGAGTCGGGAACTCTGGCGAACTGGTAATATCTGACCTTACACTTTATTGTTTTCCTTTATGACATATTATGATACATCACTTGGGCGACTTTTGTCGCGGCACCTGGTTTTGGATTTGGACTTGGTTATGTTTCGACATGCTCATGGCGCTTTTCACGCACACCAGCGGTTTGGCCACTACGCGGGTGTACTTTTTCGGAGAGGTGGTCCGTTTGACCCGTGATCCCCACGCGGCTATGTGCGTAGGGGCCCCTTGAGGCTATTTGCGGCGCTTCACTCGTGCAGTGGGGGGTTACCTTACACCAGGTTCTGAGCTGGACTGTTCTTTTGCCTGAGGTCAATCGACCGATATGGCGGCTATGGTACGATGGATGACATTGCCTGAGGTTGATAGACCGACATGGCGGCATGTTGGATGGCAGTGATGTGGTACTACTTGGGACATGTGTTTGTGACATTACGGTTTCGGTATTTTGGATACGGTTTGGTCCCTTTTACTACTGCAGTACCTTATTTGTATTATGATCGTTAGAAATGTCTTTTACGTTATCATAATTTTGTTACTGACTCCCACTGTGTGGCAGGTTTGGTCGGGTCTGGGGATTAGAACGATGGTGAGGACGCAACCTGGCGAGGTGTGGTATTTCCCCGGTCAGGTTCCTTTTTCTTCTTTCATTTATAGTTGGTTATTTCCCTTATGGTCGAATACTGTACATATGGACGTGTGAAATGTGGATGGTTTGGATGTTGACACGGCCTTATATTTTGTAGAATTATGTTTTCAATACGTGGTTTTATGGACGCGTCGTGTGGACGCGGGTTTTCATACTTGAAAAGGAATAGCAAAAATGGCTTTAGAAAATTAAGTGTCGTGTGGGCACTGTTCTTAAAACTTGTAAATTAGTCCTTTCAAACATATGGATGCGCTGGGTGTGCGCCGTTTTATGAAATAAGATATTGGTGTTTTCAAAGTCATACTCTGGTAATTGTAAACTTTGAGGTAAATGCGGTTGATGTTTTTATTCGGGTTATGTTTTGTACATAGGGACGCCGTGCATATACATGGGAGACTCTATCCGTTTTGTAGAGAGATCTTGCATATGTGGCGGGTCTGTGCACATGCCTGGGCGGGAGTTTTTAACAAAAAAAAAAAAGGGGCTGCTTTCCGCTTTTAAATTGCTCCTGGGGCATGACACCACTATCTACCCCAACGGCTCCCAACACTAGAACAAGATGTAGTCTCAACTACCAGACTCCACTCGGTCCCCAAGCACGAGCGTAATATGTATCCTACCCTACCCCGACCACTCAGCCCATAACCAACGCAAGTACATACTCTAAGTCAGGAAGAAAATGCAAGTAGGGTAGAAGGTCTGCATACGGATAAAAATACCGAAGTTAAGAGTTTTCTAGAGTCTAGTAAGATATCATGCAACATATGATAGGGGTACTAGTCGGAGTTCTACAACTCTAAAACTATCATAAACATCAATAACAAGCACTACCACTAGCATGCTGAAAACTACATCAATAGACGTAATAAGAAGTTCGCTAATTTCGGAGGAAATCCAACCCACCTGGAACTCATCAATCCGGAATTCGATCGGGCTGAAACTCGGCGTGCATGATCCTCATGCTCCTACAGTTCCAACGAACCAAAAAACTCCTGAAATCTCCTGCCGGATTGAGCGCAATCACAAAAACATCAACTCAGGCACAGTAAAATCGAGCAACTAAACTATAAGCGAAAAGGTGCACAATCCGCACTCATACCTCAACGAAATGATGACAAACTTGGTTCCTAAGTTCTCCTCCAACTTAGGAACACCCAAGAAGCAAGGAAAAGCCCTCTACAAGTGCCAAAAATTCTACAAAGGCAAGATTTCCACGGTGCTGTCCGAATCTGTCCTAAATACAACGAGCGTGATCATCAAGGCATAGAAGCTAAACCATACATGATCTCAAGCTAAAACCAAAAGGGAAGTTACTCACCATAACTATAAGGATGTGATCAAGCTCTTACATTTTCATAAAATCCCCAAAATCACCACGAAATTGCTTCCCAAGGCTAAACAACACAAAAGGGTTCATAAGAAATCCAGCAGGTTGTAATCTGCACATAGACCCACAAAGAGACCCGATAAACTATACAAAAATGCCTTCAAAATTCCAAAATAAGGTGTCCACTTGTTCATTTTGAAGTCTAGAGCAATCCTAAGCCTTTAAATCCTCAGTTCTATAAGAAGAAGACAAAGAAAATCTATAAATACTCAATGTTGTCCAGAAAACTATCTTGTGCACAAGAGCTCCAAAGAAGGCTAACGATACCTCGGTAAAAGTGGGAATGGAGGGTGGTCACCAATATGAAAGTTTGAGATATTCCTGTGCAGAAGATCCCCTCCAAATTTCGGCTCGAAACTCTAAGTAATATGTTAGGGGGAAGTCGAGGAAGATTCGTCGACGAAACTGCTAGCAAATGCAAGAGCTTGGAGCTTGCTAATGAAGGGAAGATGATGATGAAGATGCGCACTAAACCTTCAAAATCCACTCAACAATGGTGGGAGAGTGTGGAGGAGTCCCTCTGGTTAAAGTGAGTCCAAGAACAACCCCATGAAGCCCCCCTAAAAAGAGAAAATCCCTTATAAAGTCACCAAGGAAAATAGCCAAGTCAGAACAAGCTATAACTGCATGTGCTCCACCACAAATAATAGAGGGTCGGTCTCCTGTCTTCTGCCCACTGGTCGGAGAGTTCTTATTCCCTTGCTGTGTCCGAGGATACTTGGATGGTCGGCCACCCCCTGTCTGTGACTGTGATCGCTTCTTGTCCCTGTTGCGGTCGGAACCCTCACTCCGAGCGCGAGCAAGAACGGCTCCACGCTCAACCAAAGTGGCCCTGTCGACCACCTGCTAAAAAGTGTGTAGATCTGCCGACTGAACAAGTCTGAAAATGTCTCCTCTCAATCCATCCACAAATAGTCGAGCCTTATGAGACTCATCCCGAATAACAAAAGCAACACAGTTTGCCAACCTCACAAATTTTCTTTGATATTTCATAACTGAACGGTTACCCTACTTGATGTTTTTCATATCATCCTCAAGTTGTTGTTTCACGCTGTCCGAGAAGAATGCCCCAAATAATATATCACTTATTCTAGCATGCTGAAAGCTACAATACTAGAATTAGTGAAAAATCCGCAGTTTTGGAGGAAATCAAACCAATCCACCTCGTTGTTGCCAACTGCTTATAGACACTTACAATTGGGCTCCTGTGGCAACACGCTCTCTTTCGAAACCGAAAGCGCAACGGTACACCCCGAAAAGTCCGGCGGTAAGCTGCGTGGCAAACAACACCTCCAACAACAGTCCCTAACAGGGACAAAGGTACAGAGTTCAAAGACAAAACCCCCAAAAGCAAAACCCAAGTACTGTGCCGAAAAACACTGCAAAACACAAGGTGGAACCTACCTTAGTGTCGGAGCGCAGTCAACCTTGTGCACACACATCCGCCTAGCTCGTAGGAACACCTCGCGCGCGCTCCACGGCACAGTCGGTGCGCTTGCAGCACTCCACTTCTCTCCCACGTTTCTCTCCCACGCTCCCAAAAAACCCACAGATGGAGCAAAAGAGAAAAAAGAGGAAAATGGGGACGTTTCGGGCTTTATATATCCAAAAATGCCAGGTTTCGGGCACCCAAAAACTCCCCTCGGGAGCGCTACAGTAACCCCGCAGACATCCCCATCCCGCGCGGCTGACCAAAGACCAACACGTGGCACCACGGGTGCCCCCCCGGGTCAACGCGTGCCGCGTCGCGCGCAGCGGGACCAATAGTTCCCCACCACGTGGCTGCACCCACGCGTCCCTACGCTAGGGCCGCCCGCGGCCCCAGGCGCCTGGCGCCCTCGGCCCCACCCGCGCTGGCGCCCTCGGCCGTCGTACCCAATGCGGCACCGCGGCGTGGCGCCCACGTCCCGCGCCAACGCCCTCGGCCGCCGCGCCCATGCCTGCGTCCAGCCAATCATTGTTCAACACGTGGCACGACGCAGGTTCGGTGCTCCCGGTGCACGCGTGTGGGCCGTGAGCCGACACGCGACCGAAATGAGCCCGTTAGCCCATTTTCGCCCAAAAATAGCCAATTTTGACTATTGGCGCGCGCTGAGTCCGTTTTTGGCATCCGTTTGATGCGCAGTGCACTTGGTACACCAAAATTAGGTGTTTCCTCGCCGCCAATCACACGGACAAGCCACAGGGGAAAAATGGGACACCACATCCTCAAAGCTCTCCTGACACTGTGGCGTCCATAAAAACTTCTCACCTTTCCGAGTCAACCAGTTTAATAGCAATGCGATTTTAGAGAAGCCCTCTACAAACCGCCTGTAGTATCCGGCCAAACCCAGAAAGCTGCGAATCTCTATAACTGTAGTCGGTCGCGGCCAATCCAAAACTGATTCTACTTTCTTTGGGTCCACTGCAATCCCTGACGCTTTAATGATGTGTCCCAAAAAGGCAACCTCGTGAAGCCAAAACTCACACTTCTTGAGTTTGGCAAAAAGTTCCTGCTCCCCGAGAGTCTGAAGCATAATCCTCAAATGATCCTCATGCTCCTCATCGGTAGCGAGTAAATAAGGATGTCATCAATAAAAACCACCACAAACTGATCCAAGTATGGTCTAAATACCCTGTTCATCATATCCATGAATGCTGCTGGTGCATTCATAAGTCCGAATGGCATGACTGTAAACTCATAATATACATACCGGGTCCTGAATGCTGTCTTAGGAATATCCGTACATTTTACCCTTAGTTGATGATATCCAGATTGCAAGTCGATTTTTGAGAAAATGGTGGCTCCTTGCAATTGATCAAATAAATCATAAATTCGAGGTAAAGGATACTTGTTCTTTACGGTGACTTTATTCAATTCTCGGTAATCAATACAGAGTCTCAAGATGCCATTCTTCTTCCGCACAAACAAAATTGGTGCACCCCAAGGCGATACACTTGGCCTCACAAATCCCTTGGTCAACAAATCCTCCAACTGCGCCTTGAGTTCCTTTAATTCTGCAAATGCCATTCAGTAAGGTGCCTTCGAAATTGGTAAAGTGCCGGGCACAAGATCAATGGTGAACTTAATCTCTCGCTCGGGTGGCATCCCGGGCAACTCATCGGGGAACACATCCTGAAACTCTCTCACAATTGGGATGTCAAAAAGTGACGGTGTCACGCCCCGGGGTCGAAACTGCGACCCGGGCCCGCCAACAGATCCGCCGCCCATACGGGAAGCCCCGTATAGACGAAGCGTCTAACCTGCAAAAAGAAGGATACTATAGCTATACAGATATCAGAGCTGAAAAGTAACTACTGAAATAAGAAATAGTACAACTGTCAAATAGTACAAGTCTGAACCTCACTACAAAAGTCTCTCAAAATAAAACTCTTAAAAGTAACTAACTACTAAAATCCAGCAGACTGTACTACTAAGCTCCAAAAAGGGGTACCGCTATACTCCAAGGACGGGTAGGGAACTAGCTCGCGACTCCCTCACCTCGATCAGCAACAAAAGGATCAGCAACAGGAGCAGCAGGAACCGGAGAAAGGGTCCCTGGGAAAAGACACCACAGCGGGTGTGAGAACTACATCCCATAGTAGTTCTCAGTGGGTACCGCTACCAAGCCCGACGGCCTGCCCACTAAGTCTACTAGAGGCATAAGATAACAGGAAAACTGTAATAATGAAAAGATAAGCTGGAAAGAGTCTACAGCTATCATGCCTCTATCTACAATGCTCAAAGGGTGATACAGATGAAAATGATGCATCTACTAGCTCTCAAAATACAGTCACCCAATCTACACTGACTGCCACATAGGGTCCAGTCAAACCTGCGCCCACCTACGGCCGTTACATCCAAGGAGGACCGGACTTACGTAGGGCGTCCGTGACTGCCAAAACTGGCCCAGCCAGAGGGACTGCGTCGACAAGTCGCGATAGCAAAGTAACAGGCCCAACTCCGGAGTGGCACTCGAGGGGCGCGACCCCACCGAGGAAAGTATCTGCGCATCTCTGTCGAGCTCAATATGGCTCATGCAGGCTATAGTCCAATCCACGATCAACAAGATCGACAATAACCAACTAATCACATCTCTAACTCACTGGCTGGAAATACTCGACAGCCGGGACCACCGTCAACCCGACGGCTCCCACAACAGGACATCAACCCAACATGCAAACTCACTAACAGGATATACTCCACAGCTGACAACAATGAAGGGTCCGGGAACCCCGAAAGACTAGAACCTACAACCCAAATCAAACAAGAACAGGCTCTAGGCATAGCCTCTCGTTGTTCTCGACCCAAAGAAAAGGCAGCCCTTAGAACCCAGACCACTCGAATCCTCTCGAGTAGGAAAGTTTACAGTAAAATGTGACATTTATTACTGAAAACCATTTTTCACTCAACCCACGCGGGGTGAGGACTAAAAGTTGTTCCTTTTTGAAAAACCATCTTGATTTGAGGAAAACTCATTTTTAATGATTTTTAGTTCTTTTAGGAAAAACAGTTGGAAAACAAGTTTTTATACCCAAACCCCGAAGGGCTAATGCCTTCGTCCAATCAGACAAGAACAGACTCCGGCGACCCTTCGATATTTAGAAGAAAACATTGGTTGACTAAAATCATGTGTGTGTCCAAAAGGTTCTGGGTTCAAGGTCCTGCTATCATTGGTATACTATTGCCACTAACACAGTGGCAACACATAAAACAGAGAAACAAGACAACCCGGGACCATCGTTCACCCAAACGGTTCCCGCCACAGATAAAAGATCAGCTACCTCTACCAGACTCCACTCTGCCCCCAAGCACGAGTGTAACATGCATCCCACACTAAAAGAAATCCCGACCACTCGGCCCACTACCCGGGCGAGGATAACAAATGTCCAGGAATAGAATAAGAAATGTGGATGTCTAAAGCATAAATAAACCTAGCCCAAGTGAGGGTTTTCTACTGGTCTGGTTACACATGCAACATGTGACAGAGTGCTAGGTCAAGTTCCAATAGTGGTACTTAATTTAACACAGGTTGGAAGCATACATCAACATGGTCATGATAACAACGCGAGAACATCCTCTCTATACCTAACATGCTTCCTAACACATCTAACAATCATGTATGATTTACTACACGATAGAATTAATGAATAGTCCACCGATTTTGGAGGCGAAGCAACCCACCTGAAGCACGCATCAATCCAAGATCCAAAAAGGCTGAAACTGAACGGGGACAAATCCTCGGATTCCCACGATTCCAACAGGTACAAAATCACCCAAAAACACCTCTGGGTACAAAGGCATAGTCCAAACATTGCAATCAACACAAAATTCCAAGTTTACAAACTGCTAAAAAATTAGTCCTGAAAATGCTTAAATACCACCTACGAGATAATCTCCAAAAATTCCAATAAAAATACGATGGCGATCCTCGCGAAGAGTAGATGTCGATCGACCTCACATGTCGAAATCTGATACCCGAGTGCAGAGATAAAAATCCGACAAGCCTCCGCTGTCCAGAAAAACCACCAGCAGAAAAGAGGTTCAAGATGCCTCATAAACCATGCCAAGAACTCAAACTGAAGCAAGGTGATCAACACGGAAACCGAAGGCCTACCTCTCATGAAACAGATGCCGCAAAAATCATCCAAAAATTCCGTCGGAGTAGCTCTGTGGACCTCGTGGACTGAAACGCGACGGAAATGGGCCACCGAAGAAGAAACGTCGCACTACGCCGAATCGCCGAAGCCGTCGATGTCGCGCCCTCCAAAAATTCCGAAACTCCCTCGAGAGATGCAGCATAAGATGAGGAAGAAAGTTGCTTGAGGGCTCAGTCGCAGAGGAGCTCGGGAAAAGCCCAAGAAATCCAAGGTGAAAGGCTATTTATAGCCCAAGCCCACCAATGAAGGGGTTCGGATTCGGGCGCCCGAATCCGGCCCAAGCCCAACACTTTGCGCGCCCAAAACCTTCTCGGCGCGCCACGTCACCCGCTCCGCGCCCCACGCGCCCGGCGCACGCGCGCCCGCCAATCGCGGCGTGCTCGCGTGGCGACGCGGTCCACGGCGGGAACCGTGGGCCGCGGTTCACGGCGGCCCAGCCGGGTCGCTGCGCCTGCCAATGGGCGGGCGACACGTGGTCTGGCGGGGTCCACGGTGCGCCGCGCCTGGCGTGCTGTCGCGCGTGCGTTGACCGCCCAATCAGCGCGCGACACGTGGCACGCCCGCCGTTGGCTGGTCCCGGTGCACGCCAAAACCCGTGGACCGCCCTGCCCGCCGCTGCCCATCGCCGCCGGCGCTGCCCTGGCCTGCCGGAACAGTAAAATCTTGCCTCGAAATCCGTGTTTTGGCATCCGGGCTCCGAAAAATACAAGTAGTCCATTTTCATCGTTTTCGCGCGCTGAGTCCAAATCCGATTTCTGTTTTGCCAAATTCCACTTCTAAAATTTGTCGAAGGCATCCGGACAGGTATTCTTAATCCAAATTTCGCGCTGGGTCCAATTCTGAGGTCTGATTTGCGCGCAACCATCTCCAACACACATCATAGGCCTCCAGAAGCCATAATTCACACTGTAAGACCTTCGCGGAGATCCGAGTCATCACAGACGGTGAAAGCCGCGAAACCAAATCCACTGAAGCCAAGTAAGCTGTACAACCACCCTGAATCAATCTCCTCGCCTGAGTAGTGGAGATGTACATTGCGAAGAACGTGCTTTTACACGCCTGCAAAATAAGCTCTGGGTATCTAGGTTCTCACAAATGCACTCGTCTCTTCTCACAATCAATCATTGCATGATATCTAGACAACCAATCAATGCCAAGTACCAAGTCAAACTCTCTGATCGATACAACCACCAAATCCCATGGGCAAACTCGATTACCCAATTTAACCAAGCCGGTAGGCACAAAGGTATCCGCTTCCATAGGTGGCCCCGGGGTCAAAACTGATAACACACTAGGGAGGGGTCTCTCCTCAAAGCCATGAGCACTAGCAAAGGTACGCAAAATAAATGAATGGGATGCTCCGGTATCGAATAATGTTCTAGCACGAATATCTGAAAATAAAACAATACCTGTAACCACATCCGATGGTGGATTCGTACCCTGCCGAGTCATGGAATATACCCTCCCACCTGGCTGTAGCTGCTGCTGATGTGGTGCCCTCTCCTCCCGTCGAGGGGTCGGATGGCGTCCTGCATGCCCTGAAGTAGATCTCCCACGACCCTGCCGCTGAGGTGATGATGATGAAGCTGTCGTCGTTGTTGTCCCTTGGTTCAAAGGGCAGTTGGATCTAAAGTGCCCCTATTTTCCACACCGGAAACAATGATCCTGCCTCTGAGAACAAGCTATAAATGCATGTGCTCCACCACAAATAATACAGGATCGGTCCCCTGTCTTCTGCCCACTGGTCGGAGAGTTCTTATTCCCTTGCTGTGTCCGAGGATACTTGGGTGGTCGGCCACCCCCTGTCTGTGACTGTGATCGCTTCTTGTCCCTGTTGCGGTCGGAACCCTCACTCCGAGCGCGAGCAAGAACGGCTCCACGCTCAACCAAAGTGGCCCTGTCGACCACCTGCTAAAAAGTGTGTAGATCTGCCGACTGAACAAGTCTGAAAATGTCTCCTCTCAATCCATCCACAAATAGTCGAGCCTTATGAGACTCATCCCGAATAACAAAAGCAACACAGTTTGCCAACCTCACAAATTCCCTTTGATATTTCATAACTGAACGGTTACCCTACTTGCTGTTTTTCATATCATCCTCAAGTTGTTGTTTCACGCTGTCCGAGAAGAATACCCCAAATAATATATCCCTGAATGCTGACCAAGTAGGAAAAGTAGTGCCACCAGAAGTAGTGGGTCGCACTGTCTTCCACCAAATATGGGTTGCCCCCTCAAGAAAATGAACCGCCAAGGTGACCCTCTCATCCTCCTCCACTATCAAGTCCTCAAATAACCTTTTCATGGTGTCCACCCATTTCTCCACCACCCAAGGATCTGTCATCTCTCCCTCAAAGATGGGTGGTTTGTACTTCCGGAACTCTGCCAAACTCGCCCTCACTCGAGCCCGTTCCGTGTGCAACGCAGGATCTCCTCCGGCAACGGCGGCGGACAAAGTGGGTGAAGGAGTGATGACGGCCTCCCCAACCGGATCCTTAATAGTAGCTCCCGGCATCGACCCCTAAGCTACTGGGGAAGGAACATCCGGGGGTACTATCGCCAGAACCGCTGATGCCCTCGCCGTGGTAGTCTGAGTAGGAGTACCATCGTCACCACCTGCTGCCGGCACATGCGCCTCAGGTAAAACTGGCTTGGGAGTAGGAAGTTCGGTAGCAGTAGCCGATCTCGCCGTCTGGTGGGCTATCTGCTGTACAATCTTGGTGAGCGCCGTCAACTGCCCTGATAAGTCTTGAACCTGTTACCGAAGCAACTGGTTCTCTGCGGCCAAAGAGGCCTCGGCGGCAGTCGGCCTCGCCCCATCCTCTCTGCCCTCAACCGATGATCTAGTACGAACCATACTCTGTACACACAATCAATGGGGTCAGCAAACAAAACACGGAACACACAAAACCATGCAAAACCAGCGAAAACGACCATCACCAAAACTGTACAAAAAAAAACAATAAGACAACACTGAAAAACCCACACTCTCACGTGACTGGGGGACCTTGGTTATTACATTCGTTAATTGCATGAATTGTCAAATTCCGTGGATGTTGGACAAATGCATACTTTAAAACAAGAAAAGTTGCGTGGTTGATGTCCTTTCGCTCTGATACCATCTTAATCTGTCACGTCCCGGGAGTGGTTTAAAAGCAAAAAACGGTCCTTTTTTTTTTAAAAAAAAAAAAGTCTTTCATCCTGGTACGTGTCCAGACCCGCCACATATACCGGATCTCCCTACACAAACGGACAGAGTCTCTCCTGTATATGCACGGCGTCACACAACAAACATACATCAACCATAACCAGTTTTACATACACAGAGTGCTAACAAGAGAGATAAGCTAATCTTTTGAATCATACAAGAGAATATCACCCACTTGGCAACCTCCAAGTTGAAAGGATAAAACCACAAAATTTTAAAACAGTGCCTACCCGACACTCAGTTTGAAAACATATTTTGCAAACGTTTTATCACTTTGAAAACCTCCACATTCCACATGCATCCACAAGAAAAATAAACGAAATTCAAAAGATCACCATCTGTTCAAAATGTCCATATGTCCAAATATCCACATAACAAAGGTGCCCATATCACATCACATCCATGTCTCATGCAAGTATATCAATCGAATGTAATGACCAAAGAGAGGGGAGTAAAATGTCACCGGGATGACGGAAACAAAGTCACTCCCGCGTCGAAGCCTCTCCCCAGTCCCCGTCCGAACCTGTCACATGGTGGGAGTCAGTGACAAACTATAGAAAGAAAAACGGGTAAAACGATGATCCAGTGCAATATATAAGTGTGATAAAGTAAATAGGACATCAAACCGAAAACCGGAACTCCCAAGTCATCCATACTGCTTTTCCCGATTCCCACCACGGAATCCGGAAATACCTCAAACCTGCTCATATCACCATGTACTCAACAAACCCACATCGCCCTGATCGCGATTCCGCTCTAACCGCGGGGGTCCCCTCACGCTCTGACCGCGTAAGGATCACGGGTCCTACCGACCACTTCTCCAAAAAAGTACACCCTTGCGGTGGCCAAACCGCTGGTGTACGTCACAGCGCCATGAGCCACATGATCCCATACTCGTGTAACAAACCGCGATAACTGAAACTGATAAGTCAAAATATCCATCTATGTCCTTTACGAATGTACTGTTCCATCACAATAACCGTGCCAATGTCATTCTTTTCATTTTAATATAATAATATTGGAAGAAACAATAAAAGAAAGATGAGGGTTGAACACCACCGTTCAACAACGTCCCCTACCTCGGTTCGGTTACCTACCTCAACCGGCGATGAAATCGGAACCTAAAAACCCTTCAAAACCTTCGCGATCCTGTTCAGACGAAAACGACGGACCTCTCGGTGTCAAAAAGTAGAGTCCGGGCTCCAACCGTTGTGTCGGTGGTACCCGCGAAGAAAAACAAGTAAAAACACCTCCTGACGGTAAAATACACCAAAAATCGTTATAAAAAATACAACCGGAAGGAAATTCCGCAAATCGGGGGTAAAATCGGGATTTCGACGGCGAAAACGGTGAGAAACACCGCTTGACTGAACGAGTTAGGCAGCTTCGTCAAGGCGCGGAGCGGCGGCGGCGTTCGGAATGATGGCGGCGTTCAAGCCAGTGGCGGCGGCGTACGGCTTGGCCAAAATAAACGGCGGTGCACAGGAACCCAGCTGCGGCATGCGCAGCGCGCTAGGCAGCGCGAGCGGCGTGAGCAGCAGTTCTAGCAAGCGGCAGGGCAGCGCGCAGCACAGAACGGCGCGGGTGCGCGCTGACAAGGCAGCGCTACTGCGACAGGACCTCATGCGGCCCGGCCCACCAAGCTAGCGCTGGCGCTGGCACTCCTGCGGGCGCGTAGTGCGGCTGCGGGGCTGGCGAACTAGCGGGCCGCAGGCCTAGTCCGCTGGCAGTTTGCCGTTCAGCTGGGTGGCCCGTGGTGCTACAGAGCGGCGACGCGCTGTGCTGTAGAGCGGCGTTGGGCGGCCCAGCGAAGCGGCAGCGGCCTAACGACTTCATTGACGGTGGCGGCGGCCTCCCGTCTAAGCCAACGGCGGCGTCGTCGAATCCGCCCAAGACAACGGCGACGGCGACGACTCCGCTTAAGCGCTCCCCGTTCTGACGGAAATTCCAAGAAACCCAAACAAAAGAACAAAACCCTCACGAAAATCGAAACGATGTTAACGAAAAGCCAAGAACCGACCTGTCAACGACGGAGAAGACGATGGGATGCCCGGACCCGCTCTCCGATCTCCAGTCTCCAACGGTGATGGCGTTCAAAACCCGATCTCCGATGATGACGGTGTTTCCGATTCCGAGCTCCGGCGCGCACCTCGAGGAAGAAGACGAATCATTTTTTTTCAAAAATGGAAAACGAAGGTTTTCTTGTTTCTTTTTTTCTAACATGTAAAGTAAAATCGATCCCTGAATCCTCTCTATTTATAAGAGAATTTGTAACCGTTTTAACCGTTTTTATCTTTTGTAACCGTTTCTTTCTCGATTTGCATGCCAAATTTATCGAAATGCTTCTCATGAATCGACACGGATTTTAAAGCGCCATACACCATTAATGAATATTTAAAAATCTTTTTTAACCCATTAACGTAGAAAAATTACACCGGAGAATTCATTCTTCGGATTTCCGAGTCGATTGCATATTCGTTCTTCGTTTAATGAGCTCTACAACATGAAAATCAAAATCGGTAAAATCGATAAAACCGAAAAATAAGCAAAATACCACTCATGCCGAAAATGTCGAAAAAGAAAAGAAAATCGTGAATACTAAAGACGAAATATTATTGCTAGTGGCCGGATCGTTATAATTTTAGGACAAAATAGAGGACTCTACAATTAACATAATAAGATCATTGCATCATTAGAGATTAAAAAAAATAATAATTATTAGACGCGTCGGAGTGAGATGCATTATTTTCTATAGTTGATCAGAAGGGTGAATCCTACTTCGACTTGCCTAATATTTGTTTAATAAATTTTTTTGATAGCATTTATTATACTCAGTGTGCACTAAGAAAAATTAGAAGAAAATTGAATAATTTCTTGAATATCCTCCTAAAAGATTGTAATTATATAATCATCCATTAAATTTCAATATATCATTAATATCATCATAAACATTAAAAAAACTAAAATCTTAAATGCTCTTCCTAGTAAAAGTTCATTCAAATTTAATAAATTAGATCTAAAATTCCAATTTTACCCCCAATAAACTAAAAGCTTAGTAAACTTATCAATAGAAAGGTAATTTCTATAATTTAAAAAATATATTTTAAGAAAAAAAAAACTAATCAAATGAAAGTGATTGATCACACATTTAATAAAGAATTAAAATTTATGGTATAAGTTGTAAAACTAAAATCGATATTCAAAACCTAAAAAAAATGCATTAATATTTTGCCCCACAAGAAATAGTAGAGAGTAAAATCATCATTTCGTTAACTAAATTAGTATCTAGTATATCTTTTTAATCCTGATTAGCTTAAGAAAACTAATTGGGGACAGATTTGTCATAAATTCGTATGTTTGAGGGTAGAAATGATATTTTAGATTTTGATGGGGGCATCTATGATATTTTAGATTTTGTAGTTTTAATGGGTTGGGACTTATTAGTGGGCCGGGCTTGTTGGGCCTGAACCTTAATTGGTCCCTTGTTGGATCCCTCAGCCAACACCTGGTCCGATTTAAACCCAATCAAGGGT